>ML332290.1:0-72186 GCA_005239505.1 Nicotiana paniculata | reverse complement strand
CCAAAAAAAAAAAAAGACCTCTGATCTCCGTCTTCTCATCTCTCCAATCCTCCGCTCTCCGCCGGAAATCGCCTCACGACTGCGGACAGTCTCCAAACGACCCAAAATCATCACCAAACAAGTCCCATCCCCTCCTTTTTCCAAATCCCCTAGACTCGTCCCTCAAATCCCACTAGAACTCCACGAATTGTAGATCTAGAAATTCAAAAACACCTAACCTGCCCCTTGTTGTTCTTTTCACAAATTTCGGTTTGTTTTAGGTCGAAACCAACATCAATCGATCACTCTCAGTGAGAGCTATCGATTGATGGCGGTTTGATTTTATTTCACGATCATCGGAATTCGGTTTAAACTTTAACTAGTGGCGAGAAATCTCCCGAACTTATCACCTCCTTCCTTTTCTGTTCAAACCTTCAATTCTCCATGAATTTTTGACCTATGAAGTGTTTATGGGACTAGAAGTCTAAATAAATACTCACAGGTCAAAAATCTCTGGTGATTTGAAGTCACAGACCCATGGAGCTTCGTTCCTTTTCCTCGAAATTGATCATCTCGTGGCTGGAAGTAGGAGCCTTGATGGATAATCCTTTTATGCTTTTCTTAATCTCGCTTTGTTTAGTTGTTTGTTTACTGTTTGATTGTCAATGAGGTTTCAATTTGTGTCGTTTATATGATAGCAATTCTGTTTGCACAACTAGATTGACAGTTGATTGCGTGATAAATTAGGGTAATTAACAGATTTTTTTAGTTTAATTGAAAGTGTGTTTAGTTAGTTTTGATTGCATTTTGTTGAATCCCTTAATTGAGATTAGGATACAGATTGCTGCATTTTTCGGTTTTGTTTCTCGTATGGGTTTCTTTGAAGTCGGGCCTGCATTGTCATGGGCCATCCGGCCAGGGTCATTTAGCCCAGGCCTAGTCGGTTGTTTAATTGGCAGATTTAAATAACAGAGATAAAAGAAGATGAGGGATCAACAACGACAACAATATAGTGAAATCCCACAAGTGGGGTCTGGGGAGGATAGAGTATACGCAAACCTTACCCCTACCCCGAGGGAGTAGAGAGGTTGTTTTCGGTAGACCCTAGGCTCAAGAAGAGAAGAGACGAAAAGAGAGACAATATATTAGTACTATCAACAGAAAACAATAGAAATAATGACAACAACATAAGAACCAGAGAATAGATGCAAAGCACTAACAATAACCAGTAGATAAGGCCCGACATAAAGAAAAACTGGAGAATAGTGGGAACACAACATGAACCACTAACAGTCTAAGACAAAACCCTATCATACTAGCCTCACACCTGTACAAAGTGGAAAAATACTGAACTACCTCCTAACCTACAAAGCACTATCAGTAGTTGTAAATATGGGGACAATATAGGGTATTTTCTTTAAATCAATTTTAGGGAATATTTTCTTGTTAACTAACTTGAGCTTTCTAGAAGGGAATAAAAAGGACTCTTTGGCAAAGAGGAGTACGAGGGTTACGATATTAAAGGCTATTGAGTAAAAACAGAATTAACAACAACAACAAATCAATGCAATCCCACACAACAACAACAACAACACACCAGTATTATCCCACACCGTGGGGTTTGGGGAGGATAGTGTGTACGCAGACCTTACCCCTACCTTGTGAGGATAGAGAGGTTGTTTCCAATAGACCCTCGGCTCAGGAAAGCATAAGCACCACATTAATGAAAATATAGACAAGAAGAGACGGTACCAAAAAGCCATATAAAAGCAGAATAAAAGTAACAAGATAGTAAGGTGATTAACAATGAAAGGGAACAACAGTTAGTCATAAAAACCTATTACCAACAGAAAGCGAGACTGCGTTCCAATACTACTGTTATGAACACTCTAGACTACCTACTCTATTACCCTCGACTCAGGAAAGCATAAACACCACATTAATGAAGATATAGACAAGAAGGGACAGTACCAAAAAGCCATATAAAAGCAGAATAAAAGTAACAAGATAGTAAGGTGATCAACAACGAAAGGAAACAACGGTTAGTTATAAAAATTTACTACCAACAGAAAGCGAGACTGCGTGCCAATACTACTGTTATGAACACTCTAGACTACCTACTCTACTGCCCTAATCCTCGACTTCCATACCTTCCTATCGAGGGTCATGTCTTCGGTCAACTGAAGTTGCGCCATGTTTTTCCTAATCACCTCTCCTCACCTCTTCTTTGGCCTACCTTTACCTCTCCGTAGGCCCTCCAATGTCAACCTCTCACACCTCCTTACCGGGGCATCTGTGCTCCTCCTTCTCACATGACCAAACCACCTAAGCCGCGCTTTCCGTATCTTGTCCTCAATAGGGGTCACACCCACCTTGTCGCGAATAACCTCATTTCTGATCCTATCTAACCTGGTGTGCCCATACATCCATTTCAAGATCCTCATCTCTGGTACCTTTCATCTTCTGGACATGAGCGATCTTGACTGGCCAATACTCAGTCCCATACAACATCGTTGGCCTGATCACCACTCTGTAGAACTTACCTTTAAGTTTCGGTGGCACCTTCTTGTCACATAAAACACCGGAAGCGAGTCTCCATTTTATCCATCCCGCCCCAATACGATGTGTGACATCTTCATCAATCTCCCCATCCCCTGAATAATAGACCCAAGGTACTTAAAACTTCCTCTCCTAGGGATGACCTGTGAGTCCAGCCTCACCTCCCCTTCCCCTCTTTGAGTCTCGCCACTAAACTTACACAATATCATCTGCAAATAGCATGCACCACGGCACCTCCCCTTGGATGTGGCGCGTCAGTTCGTCCATCGCCAGAGCAAACAAAAAAGGGCCGAGTGGCGACCCCTGATGCAACTCCATCATAACCGGAAAATGGTCCGAGTCCCCACCCACTATCCTCACTCGGGTCTTTGCTCCATCATACATGTCCTTAATCAACCTAACATAGGCAACATGTACACGTCTAGCCTCCAAACATCACCACAAAACCTCCCTCGGAACTTTATCGTACGCCTTTTCTAAGTCGATGAACACCATATGCAAGTCCTTCTTTCTCTCCCTATACTGCTCTATCAATCTCCTAACAAGGTAGATGGTATCTATAGTCGAACGCCCCGTCATAAATCCGAACTGGTTCTCAGAAATAGACACACTCCTCCTCACCCTTAGCTCTATCACTCTCTCCCAGACCTTCATAGTATGACTAAGTAGCTTGATATCCCCATAGTTATTGCAATTTTGGATATCACCCTTGTTCTAAACCCTTGTTCTTGTATATAGGAACCATCGTGCTCCACCTCCATTCTTCGGGCATCTTCTTCGTTCTAAAAATGACATTAAATGGCCTAGTGAGCCACTCCAAGACCGCCTTGCCCGCACTCTTCCAAACTCCACCGAGATTTCTCCGGCCTGGTCGCTTTGCCCCTGCTCATCTTACGCATAGCGCCCTCAACTTCATCAACTCTAATCCGCCTATAATAACCAAAGTCACAACGACTCCCCGAGAGTTCCAAATCACCCAGTACAATGCTCCTATCCCCCTCCTCGTTCAAGTGACTATGGAAGTAGGTCTGGCATCTCCGACGGATAAGCCCCCCATCCAACAAAACTCTACATTCTTCGTCCTTGATGCACTTCATTTGGTCCAAGTCACGCACCTTCCTTTCTCGCGTCTTGGCTAATCTGAAGAACCTTTTATACCCACCTCAGCCCTCGAGTTCCTCGTACAAACGAATAAAAGCTGCAGTCTTGGCTGCCGTAACTGCTAGCTTTGCCTCTTTCTTAGCTAACTTATAATGCTCCCTATTCGCCGTCTTCTCCTCCTTGTCTACACTTTCCATTAGCTTCAGATACACTGCTTTCTTGGTTTTCACTTTTCCTTGCACCTCTTCATTCCACCACCAGTCTCCCTTGTGACCACCAGAGTAACCCTTTGAGACCCCTAATACCTCTCTCGCGGCTTCCCTAATGCACTGCGCAGTCGTGGTCCACATAGCGCTTGCGTCCCCACTACTCCTGCAAGCCCCCATAGTCAACAGCTTGAACCCCATCTCCTGTGCTTTAGCTTCCATTAAGGCTCCCCACTTGATCCTATGTTGGCTATACATCACCCTCTTCCTCGTGATCTCAAGGTCCATGACCTGGAGCCTATGACGGGTCGAGAGGTTCTCTCTCAGGATGACTATGCAATCCGTGCAAAGATCTCTATCGGACTTCCTGCAAAGTAAATAATTAATCTGAGTCTCGGGCACCGAACTCCGAAAGGTGACAAAGTGCTCCCTCTTCTTTTGGAAACTTGAGTCTGCTATCACCAAGTCAAATGCTCTAGCAAAGTCCAACAGAAACATTCCTCCTCCGTCTTTATCTCCAAAACCAAAGCCACCATGCACATCATCATACCCCTAGATGTCGTTCCAATGTGGCCGTTGAAATCTCGTCCTATGAAAAGCTTCTCGGTATGCTGGGTAGCACGCACCATCTTATCCAAATCCTCCCAGAAACGCCTCTTGACTTCCTCATCCAAGCCTGCTTGGGGTGCGTACATGTTCAAAGTTAAACCTCCAACAACTAGCTTAATAGTCATCAGCCTGTCATTCACCCTCCTAACCTCCACCACTAGTTCCCAGCTATCCTTTACCCCGTTCCTGCCCCCTACTCTCCCAGAATACCAAGTTTGAACCTGTACACATCCTGCGCCTTATCTCCTAACCACCTAGTCTCCTGTACATAAGCTTTATTAATCTTCCTTTTCTCAAGAATCTTCGCTAACTCTACAGATTTTCCAGTCAAAGTTCCTATGTTCCAAGACTACACTCTCAGCCTAGTAGCTCCCTTAGCCCTCTTAACCCCCGCACCTCCTCCCCGCGCTGACACCCGGGGGACAAGACCTTACCCTACCATCGTTCACCAAAGCCACTATAATCTAGGAGTCACTACACAAGCACTATCCCGAAAACAAGCGACAAAGATAAAATGAGTGACCGAAATATAATCTACCACTAAAGGTCGCAAAACAGGTGAAGAAATAAAATAAAGGAACTTATAGGAACTATAATCTACAACTAAAGGTCAGAAAAACAGGTGAAGAAATAAACTAAAGGAACTAAAGGAAACTATAATCTACAACTAAAGGACAGAAAAATAGGTGAAGAAATATAATAAAAGAGCTAAAGGGGACCATAATCTACAACTAAAGGTCAAAAAGAAAATGTGCAAAACTAGAGCAGAACTACTAGGGGATATATGAAATAAAGATTTAAAATAAAGATGTAAACAGGTAGATAACAATATAAACAAGTAGGCAAAGCTATCACTTTGCAATTAATTTGTCAATGCTAGGTCAAATACTAACTAAAGATTCAAGAACAAAATAGGAAGGCAAGGAGATACACTTACGCAAAAATATCAAGCTATTGAAATATCAAGACAAGAGAGGAAAATAGAACCTTGATTGCAGCCCTTGAAGTTAACGGAAATCTGGCCGGCGATGATGGATTGCGACGAGCTGGCTGAATCCCAAAACGTCTCTGTTTCAAATGAACGAATCGAAATTTCTTCAGAACCTGTTATGGATGTTCCTTTCTTGAAATGGGGCTAGGAATTAGGTGTAGAAAGTTTTGCACTAGAAAGCTTTCCTGAAAGAGAGAGAGGCTGATAGGAGGAATGTAATCCCACAGTGAAAAAAGAAAAAGAGATTCTGAGGAGCAGCCCCTGAAAGGAGTTATAAAAGGACACTCCTTCACACTATGCATTCATTCACACTCACTCTTTCACACACGCACATCTCACACTCAAATAGAGCTAAAAACAAGTTCTGAATTCAAAATTTGAATATCAGATCTGAAAAATACAAAAAAAAAACTGAAAAACAGAATAGGAAAGGAGATTAGGAAGCTGTTTCAGATTTCAGTTCGTCTGTTGGATATTTCTGGGATTTTAAAGGTGATTGAGCTGTAGAAGTGCTGATTTTGTTGATTTTGCTGTTTCTGGATCTGCTGAGCTTCATCCTTCAATTCTTTTGCCTTTATTTGGCTATTTCAAGCTTGTTTCCAGGTTTAGATACACAAAATCTTTTGTACTCATTTTCGATCTCTATGGCTAATTGCTTAAATTCTCTTTAAATGTGTAGAATGAATCCTGTTTAGCCTGAGTTCTGTACGTACAAGTCTAAAAACACTCTTCTAATTTGCCTTAAACTGCCTCGATGACTTATGTCCTGTGATTATGAATGAATTAATAAGATCATGTTCACTACAGAATAATTTAATGACTAGTCATGAAGCTGCAGTGATGTATGTTCAGTATGTATAGTTGTCTCTCAGGTGTAATTGAAGCAGCTATTTCTGGAGGTTTCAAAATCATTATTTGATGTATCCATTTAGCCATGTACTTCCGAATTTGAAACAAGCATGTGTTAATGCTTGAGAACAGTTTCCGTTTGTCCTCATTTGGTAATGATGTAGGAAGATTGTACGTAAATCCGAGTAGTAGTTAAATGTTAGAGATTCAAATTAATTTTATGTAATAAATCAACACTGGGATTTCAAATTTAATTATCATGTATTAATTTTGAAACGGTATGTAATTATTTCCATTTTTATCATGCTATATGTAGAACCTGGTTGAAAATCGAAATTGGATTCGTAATTTGGTGAATCTCAAATCCAAAAATTACCGGGCCATGTGATCAGTCCAGGCGAGACTGTTTTTGGTTTAGAGTCAGATGGACTCTGGACTATACGTATCTGGGCTCAATTGCAGGCCCATTTAGAAGCTTGTAACCTCATACGCATAAAGGCCTGCCACTTTCAGAAGGGCCTAACTCTTTGGGTTTCACTTTCCCTAGCCCAAATTTAACCTAAACCCAGACCTGCTGGAGGTTTTAACGTGAAAGTTTTGACCGAATTCATCCTGTAAAATTATGATTCAGTCACTAAATCGTTTTTAGCCAAATAAAGTAATAGGAAGCATGTAATTAATTCACCTAGTGTTTTTTTCCAAATACATAATGCGAGCATTGTTAATTATCTAGATAAGCTGTTTGAAGTTGTTGATTAGCATGATTCAAGGAGACTTTTTAGGAGTGTTGATTAGCATGATTTCGGGAGATTTGATTATATTTAGATCTGATTTTATTCTGATTTGATTTAGTTTGATTTGATAGCTGGATTGATTGTATAGATTTATTTTATTTCCATAATTAGCATTAGGAGCTTTGTATAAATTTCCTTGTTCATGGGATGTAAACATACACATAAATACAAGAAGCCTTTTCTTCTTTTCAAAATCTACATGGTATCAGAGCCATTGCTGCCTTTTTTAGGTGAGTTATCTCCTTCGCAGCACTAGCGCTCCTTTTTTATCAAAGGGGTCGAGTTTCCTCTCTCTTGTTGGCTGTCCGCAACACAAACTCCTTCTGATTTCCTTCTGATTGGGCTGAAATATGAGACATTCAAGGAGACGGTTTTTAGAGAAATCTTGTCTTCGGATGAAATTCAGCTTTTCCGTCGCCTCCTAACCAAACTTGACTCCGTTAATGTTGCCACATCCAATCATGTGCAATCAAGTACTGCCTTTGCTGATAACTTTAATTCTTGGATTGTCGATTCTGGTGCAAATAGACACATGACAGGCTCTTCTAAAGGCATTCAAAACTATTCTCCGTGTCCCTAAGGAGATAATGTTAAAATAGCCAATGGTTCTTTAACACCTATCTCTGGAACATGTTCTGTCATTTGTACTCCTAATATTAAGCTACCATTCGTGCTCCATGTCCTTGAGTTCCCTATCAATCATTTTATCTGTTAGTGCCATCACCAAAGTTCTATACTATAAAATCGAGTTCTTTCCTGATCATTGTATTTTTCTGGATCTTCAAACAAGGAAAATGATTGGCAGTGGTAGATTGCGTGATGACTTGTATATGTTAGATGAGATTCAAAACTCTAGTCAAGTCTTTTTTGGGGAAAGTAAGGATGTCCACCAAGAAATAATACATCGACATAGACGATTAGGACACCCATCATTCTTTATTTTGAAGAAGTTATATCCCGATTTTTTTCAAGGACTCGATTTGAATCATTGTTCTGTGATGCGTGTGAATATGCCAAGCATACTAGTAACTCTTATTCTGTGAGTGATAATAGAAGCACAACTCCGTTTATGACTATTCATTCTGATGTATGGGGTCCTATCCAAACTGTTTCTTTGTCTGATAGTCGATGGTTTGTTACTTTCATTGATTGGTGCACTAGGATGACTTAGGTATATTTGTTTAAAAGCCAAAAGTGAAGTTTTCTCTTGTTTTCAGTCATTTCATAAGATAATTCGTACTCAGTTGATGCCAAAATAAAAATCTTGAGAACTGACAATGGTAGCGAATACATGGATAAAAGATTTGGTGCTTATTTGGAGTCCGATGGGATAGTCCGTCAGACTAGTTGTCCTTACACTAGTGTACAAAATGGAGTCGCTGAAAGAAAAAATAGGCATCTGTTAGAAGTAGCAAGATCTTTTATGTTCACCATGCATCTACCAAAACATTTTTGGGGGATGCTATTCTAGCGACTGCCTATCTTATCAACAAAATGCCACTTAAACCCCTCAATTTTCAAAGTCCTCTGGAAACTTTAAAGGGTAAGAATGAATATATTGTTCCTTCAAAGGTGTTTGGGTGTGTTTTCTTTGTCCGCACTAGAAATTCTGGAAAACTTGATCCTAGAGCTATAAAGTGTGTTTTCATTGGGTATTCTCCGCCACAGAAAGGTTACAAATGTTATCATCCTCCCTCTAGGAGATCTTTTGTTAACATGGATGTTACCTTCGAGTATCTGAACCCTATTTCAGTATTACCTCATCACCTATTCAGGGGAGAGCAGTAAGGAGGAAGATACCTAGTTCCATTCACAGGGGAAAGTGGAATTGGAGAAAGAATTCAGGGGGAGACTATTGGGCGTTTGGATAGACCGGATTTGAAAACTTACTCAAGGAAAAATAGAGCAGAAGAAGCCATCATGCAATCTATCGAAGCTGAACCTTCTTCTACTAGTGAGTTATCTACATTTCCTAATGAGTTAGATGAACCTGTTGCTCTCAGAAAATGAGTCAGATCTTGCACCACCAAACACCCTTTATCTAATTTTGTCTCCTATAATTCTTTGTCTACCTCCTGTAGAGCCTTTGCCTTGTCTATTTCTTCTGTCTATTCCCTAGAATTGGAGGTAAGCTTTTGCATATCCTAAATGGAAACAAGCTATGATTGAAGAAATGAAGGCCTTGTCAAAAAATGAGACGTGGGAACTTGTCACTTCACCCCAGACAAAAAGTTGGTTGGCTGCAAATGTGTCTTTATTGTGCAGCACAAAGCTGATGGCTCAATTGAAAAATTTAAAGCAAGATTGGTGGCTAAGGGATTCACTTAGACTTATGGAGTGGATTATCAAGAGACATTTGCCCTTGTTGCTAAGATGAACACTATTAGAACTCTTTTATCTTGTGTAGCTAATCTTGATTGGGACTTGCAACAATTTGATGTGAAGAATGCATTTCTTCATGGAGACTTAGAAGAAGAGGTTTATATGGAGATTCCTCCTGGATTTGATACTACACAGAGTCAAGGAAAGGTATGCAGATTGAAGAAAGCCTTATACGGACTGAAGCAATCCCCCAGAGCTTGGTTTGACAGATTCAGCAAAGCAATGCTGATCACACCCTTTTCATAAGACATCAAACGGGTAAACTCACTCTTCTCATAGTTTATGTTGATGACATAGTTTGACAGGAGATGACAAAGAGGAGATGTCTCGATTGAAGAAGTTGTTGGCACATGAATTTGAGATCAAAGATCTAGGAAAATTGCAGTATTTCTCGGGAATTGAGGTTGCTAGATCCAAAAGAGGAATCTTTATTTCTCAAAGGTAGTATATTCTGGATCTCTTGAAAGAAACTAGTATGGCAAGTTGCAAACCCGCAAAATCACCCATTGAAAGCAATCACAAGTTACAAAGCGGAGTTGCAGAGTCAGTTGATAAGGAGAGATATCAGAGGCTGGTTGGAAGACTCATTTATCTCTCTCACACTGGACCAGACATAGCCTATTCAGTTAGCCTGGTGAGTCGGCTCATGCATGATCCTCGAGATCCTCATATGCAAGCTGTCTTTCACATTTTGCGGTATCTGAAGTCTGCTCCAGGGAAAGGTCTACTTTTCTCCAAACATGATCACCTCCAAATAGAAGCCTTTACAGACGCGGATTGGGTTGGATCTCTAGATGACAGAAGATCAACATCTGGTTACGGTACGCTCGTATGAGGAAACTTGGTTACTTGGAGAAGCCAGAAGCAAAGTGTAGTTGCTAGATCAAGTGTGCATGCAGAATATAAAGCTATGGCCCAGGGTGTTTTGCGAACTACTTTGGCTACAAAAGCTACTACAGGAATTGAGACCCTTGTACTGTGACAATAAAGCTACTATCAGTATAGCTCATAATCCAGTCCAGCATGACCGAACAAAGCATGTGGAAATTGATCGACACTTCATCAAAGAAAAAGTTACAACTGGTGTCTTGAGTTTGTTTCATGTGCCATCGGGAAAACAACTAGCTGATGTGTTTACCAAAGGTCTCCACAAGCGAATTTTCCATACTTTGAGCTGCAAGTTGGGCATGTGCGATATCTTTGCACCAACTTGAGGGGGAGTGTTAATTAGCATGATTCAAGGAGACTTGATTTAAGAGTGTTGATTAGCATGATTTCAGGAGATTTGATTATATTTAGGAGATCTGATTTTATTTGATTTGAATTGATAGCTGGATTGATTGTATAGATTTATTTTATTTCCTTAATTAGCATTAGGAGCTTTGTATAAATTCCCTTGCTCATGGGATATAAAAATACACATAAATACAAGAAGCCTTTTAGACTGGCCCACCTGCCACCCTTAGACTGGCCTCTATGATAATAATCCCAAATCATAGAAAATAATTAACTTATGAAGATGCATAGCTTTAGGCGCGCTTTTAATCCTTAATCGTGATTATGTATATTTAGGAGATCTGATTTTATTTGATTTGAATTGATAGCTGGGATTGTATAGATTTATTTTATTTCCTTAATTAAATTAGGAGCTTTGTATAAATTCCCTTGCTCATGGGATATAAACATACACATAAATACAAGAAGCCTTTTCTTCTTCTCAAGATCTACAGAAACCGACTTACCAATTGTTGCTTCCTTCTCACTTACGTATGTTGGCCTTCCGTTTAAATGAACTATTCCATTCACCCCAGACCTGTCCTTGTTTTATGAGCTTGCCTCTCTTTTAACACAAACATCCATCCCCAAGATTCATCCATGATCAGTGGCCTCTATGATAATCCCAAATCATAGAAAATAATTAACTTATGAAGATGCATAGCTTTAGGCGCGCTTTTAATCCTTAATCGTGATTATGTATACGTTCGTGTAACATAATTATGATTGCGCGACTTTGGCCAAACAATCTTAATAAATAATTAAGTGTTATTAATTGTGTACACGTACGCATGACATGATTTTGACACCCGAACAAAACGGATTCACACCACGTGATTCGTTTCAAAGATAAATCCATAATCTATAACAAAATATTTAAAAGTGATAAAAGATGAAAATGCGCGTAGGTTTAAAATACATAATAATCAGATAATTAAGCCGAGTGTAATTGTAGAGCGACGGTGCTAAAACCACGGAATCCGGGAGTGCCTCACACCTTCTCCCGGGTTAATAGAATTTCTTACCTGGTCTTCTGTGTTTCGCAGGCTTAAATATAGTCAAAAATTTCCTTGAATTGAGGAGATTCAAAATAAACTGGTAACTTGGGACACCTTAAATAATTATTTCAAGTGGCGACTCTATAAACTAAATAAATAATCCCTTTTCAATAATGTCACTTAAAGGAAAAAACTCCTTTCCCCGAACCGTGCACAACCAATTAAAGAAAGTGTTAGAAGTACAAATCTGAAATGGCATAGATGAGGCAACATTGATATATTTTTAAACGTTAGTTCCAGAAATAATTTTATTTATTAGTTTTTCTATTCATGTATCTGGGGAGGGGAGATGGGTGTCATAATGTTACTCTAGATAGGATGGATCAATATCTGGATTTCTTGCATCTCTTAGGGGGTAACATGTTGTAGGGTTGGTGGGAGTGTTGTTATCTTGTTCTTGTACTATTTCTGTACCATCTTTGCACCAGTTTAGTAAAAGACTTTACCTATCAAAAAAAGCTTTAATCTCATTTTTCTCGAGACTTATGTTGGCAAATTCATTATAAACTCTTGTATTCTGTATAACGGCAATTGAAAAATGGGAGGCAAAAAACTATTTGCCTCATTCTACCATAAGGTATTTGTATAGATGTGTTTGGATATATTCCAGTAACCCCTTCATATGATATGATGGCTTCATTTGGATGCAAAATGATCGTCCTCGTTTGAATATATTCTCTCCATAGTGGTAGATTATATGTTTTGTTTTGTTTCTAGGCTAAACGCATATGCCTTCAAGCTTCAGTAGTTCAGTTCCTCTTGTCTTCTCCGTGGAGGGGTTTGGTCTAACTTCATAACATTTGAGATTTCATTTCTTTTGTTCTCTAGCACAAGGCTATATTAGGAAGTATCTATTTACTTGTTGACTGAAAAAGAAAAAGTAGATATGTCTCTTTATTGTTATTGAGTTTCTATTTTGTTGATAAGAATCTATGTTTGATCTCTTTTTCACAAAAAAAAAAAAAAAAATTAGTTTTGAACTATAATGATTTGTTCTAGCTAAATCAACTGCTACAAACAGCTGCACTTGAAACAAACAGTGAATAGTGAATAAGAAAGCGTCTGCTGGTTGCGAAAAAATAATTATTGAAATAACTTTTGAGTACATGACTAACGTCTCATTTTCAGATGTGAAGTTGGCATCCAAGAAGTCCCAAAAGATTCTGCTTTGGGACGATTAAGGGGAAGTGATAATGTGGTAAGCATTTTGCACTTTCACCTCCCTTTTTGCTGTTTCTCTGGTCCCTCACTTCTATTTTCTGTTCGAAAAATTGTTTTGCGATGTTCGTTATGGTATCAAGGCAAAACATTTTTTTTATTGTCTAAGGCCCTGTTTGGGACATTTGCGAGGTCTAGGGTCTCAGACTGTCTCAAGAGTGATTTTGAGGAATTTCCCTACCTAAATCACGATCACTATTGGATTATGCAATTTTGACTTTTCACGTTTGGGCAAAAACTGCTAATAGGCATACAAAAGATGCAGACATCTTGTGCATGTCTTACAACCTTAGCCATGACTCATGAGGCCTGTTGACAGTTGACATGGCTGTCGCAGCATGCTAAGTCTCTCTTTGAACAACTATTAATATCTGTTCTCAGGCCGAAGCCTATATTTGTCATTACGCATCATCTGGTGTCACCTTGCAAAACTTTTGCAGTTTAAGGTCTTAGATTCCACTTAAATCTTAAGTTGCATCCCTTAAACATGGGAGGTTATACGAACAATAGATCAGTGACTGTTGAAGAATGCCTATGAAGATTGATAATCTGTATTCATTTCTCTGCAGCTGGAGATATACAGCCGTTGTTACGAGAAACAACCACTGGTTATCCAAGGTGCTGGAGCAGGAAATGATACCACAGCAGCTGGTGTCCTAGCTGATATCCTTGACATTCAGGATTTATTCCCTCAACCGAGTGTTGTACACCGTGGACATTGAAGACTCAGATTTGTGACGCTCTGATCTTCAAAGAGGAAATACGGACGATTCTTGACCGTCTGCTTCCAGATTGGAGATTGAAATCGGTGTCAGCCAAGCACATCCAATTTTGAAAAATTTCTCTGACACACGAGAGTCCCTCTCCTATTTACAGTAAATTATTATGTGATTTCTCTCCTCTCTTGTCAGTGGTGCATAACGACATAAATGGAACTACTGCATACGGTGACACTGAAATGGCACAGCTACAAAATTGTAGAGCGGTTATATGGACACATAAACAGACTAATTTTATTCTTTCCTTACATCATTATGTTAACTACTACTAATACAATCACAAGACACCATCCTAGCACTGTGTAAATACTGCAGGCAACCAATCTGGAAATCCAACCAAATTACCAAGAGATACTTAAGAAAAAGTTGTCTTTCACAAAACCTTTTTTCATGACATGATCTAAAACCCGGCCATTGTTGTACGATCAAAGTAGCAACCAGTAGGGCGTCCATCTGGCAAAAGAGCTACATAACAGGGCCTTCAGCTCCTTCTTCTACAGTCATGGTTCCTGCGTGCCAGGTTAAATACGTATTGACGAATCCAGGATGGACACAATTGATACACATTTTCGGATACCTTCTAACGAGAAGTCTGGTGTAAGCATTAAGAGTGGCTTTTGATATGCTATGTGCTGGTACCGTTCACTTCAAGAGCATCTTGTTCCAAATCATCCAAAAATTTCTGCAGGATCTTGTCAATTCTATCTTCTGTCAGGTTTTCAATATCTCCAAGCTCCTTTTTCCTCTCCTCATTTGGAACTAGCTGCATGAGAATAGGAACTCAATAAGATATATCAAATATTAAAAGATTATGTTCCGAAGAGGGAAGAGCACTTGTTCACCTTCCAGAGTTCATTGGCCTAGACTCAAATTGATTATCTACTCCTCCGGAAGGGGGATAGGGGTCTTTGCATGGACTTAGTGATCGTGAGGAAGAAGAAGCGGTCTGTGTATGGTCAACCTAGGATCAGGTGGGGTGCCTTGACTATTGACAAAGCACAGGAGATGGGAGGAGGTTGCTGGCTATGGGAGCCTGGAGGAGTAGTGAAGGCGCGAGCTGTATGTGGACCACGATATCATAGTGTATTAGAGTAGCTGCGAGAGAGGTGTTAGGGGTCTCGAAGGATTTCTCTGGCGGCTGCAAAGGTGACTGGTGGTGGAGTGAAGGGGTACAAGAGAAAGTGGAGGCCAAGAAAGCGGCGTACTTGAAGTTTTTAGAGAGCATGGGCGAGGAGGCGAAGAGGATGAACAGGGAGGTATATAGGAGGGCTAAGAAGGAGGCGAAGTTAGCGGTTAGTGCGGCTAAGACTGCGGGGTTTGGGCGTTTGTGTGAAGAGCTTGAGGCCAAAGGCAGGGACAAGAAGTTATACAGGCTAGCCAAGGTGAGCTCGTGATCTAGATCAAGTGAAGTGCATCAAAGATGAGGAAGGTAGACTTTTGATGGAAGAGGCTCAGATTAGGCGAAGATGGAAGACATACTTCCATTAACTCCTGAATGAAGAGGGTGATAGGAACATTGTGCTGGGCGATTTGGAGAGCTCCGAGATTCGCCGGGATTTCGGGTATTATAGATGCATAAGAGTAGAGGAGGTCGATGGGGTTATGCGCAAGATGCAGAGGGATAGAGCATCCAGACCAGACGAAATCCCTGTGGAATTTTGAAAGAATGCGGGTAGGGCAGGTTTGGAGTGGCTCACTAGGCTGTTCAACATCATTTTAGGACGAAGAAGATGCCCGAAGAATAGATATGGAGTACGATGATTTCGTTGTATAAGAACAAGGGTGAATTCCATAGTTGCAATAATTATAGGGGGATTAAGCTGCTTAGTCATACGATGGAAGTTTGGGAGAGGGTGGTTGAAGCGAGGGTGAGGAGCAATGTGTCCATTTCTGAGAAGCACTTCGATTTCATGCCGGGGTGTTCAATTGTGAAAGCCATTCACCTTGTGAGGAGATTGGTGGAGCGGTATAGGGAGAAGAAAAATGATTTGCATATGGTGTTCATTGACCTAGAAAAAGCTTATGACAAAGTCCCCCGAGAGGTGATTTGCAGATGTTTGGAGGCTAAAGTGGTTCTAGTAGCCTATATTAGGGTGATTAAGGACATGTATGATGGAGCCAAGACTCGGGTTAGGACAGAGGAAGGAGATTTGAAACACTTTTCGGTTGTGTTGGGGCTGCACCAGGGATCAGCTCTTAGCCCAAATCTATTGTCCTTGGCGATGGACACATTGGCGCGACATATTCAAGGAGAGGTGCTATGATGTATGTTATTTGCTGATGACATTGTTCTTATTGATGAGACGCAGGATGGTGTTAATGAGAGGCTGGAGGTTTGGAGGGAGACCTTTGAGTCTAAGGGTTTCAAGTTGAGTAGGACCAAGATGGAATACTTGGAGTGTATGTTCAACAATATTACCCAGGAAGCTGATATGGAGGTGAGGCTTGATACACAAGTCATCCCCAAGAGAGGTAGTTTCAAGTTCCTTGGATCTATAATACAAGGTAACAGGGAGATTGATGGGGATGTCACGCACCGTATCAGAGGTGGATAGATGAAGTGGAGCTGACTTATAGGCAAGTTCTACAAGGTTGTAATTAGACCAACTATACTGCATGGAGTAGAGTGTTGGCCTATTAAGAATCCTCATGTCCAGAAGATAAAAGTAGCTGAGATGAGGATGTTAAGGTGGATGTGTGGGCATACCAAGTTGGATAAGATTAGTAATGAAGTTATTCGGAATAAGGTGGTAGTAGCCCCTGTGGAGGATAAGATGCGGGAAGCGAGATTGAGATGGTTCAGACATGTTGAGAGGAGAAGTGTAGAAGCCCCAGTCAGAAAGTGCAAGAGTTTAGCCTCAATGGGTATTAGGAGGGGTGGAGGTAGGCCTAAGACGTCTTGGGGAGAGGTTATTAGGTGGGACATGGTGCAGCTAGAGCTGACTGAGGACATGACCCTAGATAGGAGAGCGTGGAGGTCGAAGATTAGGGTATTAGGCTAGTAGGTAATCGAACATTTCTCTTTGTTTTTCTCAGTTCGCTAGCATTAGTGTTAGTATGGTATCCTTCTATTCGTTGGCTTTTACTACTTAGAGTTTAATTGCTTTTTTAATTTAGTCTTTTTATCTTGTTATTATTCTTACTTGTTGCTCTTCTTTCTTGTTAGAATAGTAATGTGAATATATGTAATTAGTCCCTTATATAATAAGAGTAGGTTATGTATACATATAAATATTGCTCAGTGTAACATAGAATATTAATCAATAATATTATCTCCCGTGCTTTCTCATGTGGTATCAGAGCAACTAGTGAGAAAACCCCGCTGTGCAGTTACCAGTGAGTCCGGGACAGTCACTTTGCCTTTTTTCCGGTGACTTTCAGGTTGTTTTTTTTTACTAAATCCCTTCTCTAGTGGGTTTTTTACGAAAAATAACGCCACCAGCAGGTGCAGATTTCTCAGGCGACCAAACCTCAGAAAACCACACCGGCAGAACCCCGTCCACGCGCTCTCACGCGCCTCAACAGCTTCTGAAGCTGGCGGCGCATCAGACCCACGCGTCGGCGCGTGAACAATGTTCCGACCATCTTTTTCGAAAATTTCTTCAGGACAGTTTTATCTTCTAGTAATTCCGACCAGGTCCATACTGCTTTCTTTTTATTCCGAGCACTTTGAGATTTCTTCAGGGTGAACAGTGAGTTTTTCCCGGCGAGAACAATAATTTCCGGAAAATATCTGCTTTTTCGGTGTAATATTATAATGACGTTCGTATCAGAAGCCTTTAACTCACAATCCGTTGGATCCAATTCATTGAATCCAATCCAGATTGTTTCTTTATAAGATTATATTGAGTTTCTTCTGTACAAAGCATATAAACAGACATATTCAGGGATAATTTCTGTTGTTCAAACATATAGTAGTACGACTTGTGTCTCCCAAGTCACAATGGCCAATGAGTCTCAAACCATGGCAACTGTAATCGGCCAAGAAAGTCCTCTTCCAATCGACTGTTGGTTTTCGTTGGGTGTATGCAATCAAAGTTGGTCCAGATGGCCAGGTTGATCGACTTAAGGCTCGTCTTGTTGCCAAAGGGTATACTTGGATATTTGGACTCGATTACAGTGATACTTTCTCTCCCGTGACTAAAATAGAATCAGTCCGCCTTTATCTATCCATGGCTGCTGTTCGCCATTGGCCTCTTTATCAGTTGGACATTAAGAATGCTTTTCTTCATGGTGACCTTGAGGATGAGGTTTATATGGAGCATCCACCTGGTTTTGTTGCTCAGGGGGAGTCTAGTGGCCTTGTATGTCGGTTGTGCCAATCCCTCTATGGTCTAAAGCAATCTCCTCGAGCCTGGTTTGGTAAGCTCAACACAGTTTTTCAGGAGTTTCGCATGACTCATAGTGAAGCTGATTACTCTGTGCTTCAAATATCTGTATTTATCTGGTCGTTTATGTTGACGATATTGTTATTGCCGGCAATGATTAGGATGGTATTAGTAAGTTGAAGCAACATCTCTTTCAGCACTTTCAGACTAAAGATATGGGTAGATTAAAGTATTTTCTGGGTATTGAGGTCGCTCAGTCTAGCTTAGGTATTGTGATCTCACAATAAAAGTATGTCTTAGATATTCTTGAGGAGATAGGAATGACAGGTTGCAGACCTGTTGACACTCCGATGGATCCGAATACTAAACTTCTTCCAGGACAAGGGGAGCGATCCTGCAAGATATAGGCGGTTGATTGGTAAATTAAATTACCTTATAGTGACTAGACCTGACATTTCCTTTACTGTGAGTATTGTGAATCGTTTTATGGATTATCCCTGTGATAGTCATTGGGATGCAGTTGTCCGTATTCTTCAGTATATAAAATAAGTCCAAGCAAAGGTTTATTGTTTGAGGATCGAGGCCATGAGCAGATCGTTGGATACTCAAATGCTAATTGGGCAGGATCACCTTTTGATAGACGGTCTATGTCTGGATATGGTGTCTTAGTAGGAGGAAATTTGGTGTCTTGGAAGAGCAAGAAACACAATGTGGTTGCTCAGTCTAGTGTAGAAGCAAAATATCGAGCAATGGCTATGGAGACATGTGAGCTAATTTGGATCAAACAATTGCTGAATGAGTTGAAATTTGGTGAGATTAGTCAGATGGGACATGTGTGTGATAATCAAGATGCTCTTCATATTACGTCAAATTCAGTGTTCCATGAGAGAACTAAACACATTGAGATTGACTGTCACTTTGTTAGAGAAAAGATACTCTCGGGAGATATTGCTACAAAGTTTGTGAAGTAATGATCAGCTTGCAGATATTTTCACCAAGTACCTCACTGGTCCTCGTACTAACTACATATGTAACAAGCTCGGTACATATGATTTATATGCACAAGCTTGAAGATGAGTGTTAGAATAGTTGTGTGAATATATATAATTAGTCCCTTATGTAATATGAGTAGGTTATGTGTTATGTATACATATAAATAAGGCTCAATGTAACATAAAATATTAATCAATAATATTTTCTCCCTTGCTTTCTCAAATTTCTTTTTCTCTCTTTCTTTCTTTCTTTCTTTCTTTCTTTCTTTGTTTTCATTTCATCCATTCTCCGGCCAATGGTCTATAGGAAACAATCTCTCTCCCTTCCAGGGTAGGGGTAAGGTTGCGTATATCTTACTCTCCCCAGACCCCACTTGTGAGAAATAACTGGGCTTGTTGTTATTGTTGTTGTAAGGGTAATTGTTGTTACTGCCTTGATTGCAACATTTTTTTTTCTTCTTTAAAATATAACGGGTGGTGACGTTGTACCGGAACAATGAATGTGGTGATAAGCAATCACAAACTTCAGCTATGAATTCTAACTATGCTCGGGCAAAGGAAATTCATAAAGATGCTTTATTCAAATCCATATTTCCAGAAATGACAAGAGTGATGATCTTAACATACCTTTAATGCAACTCTACGGGAGGAGACATTAACAATTCTTGCTGAAGGGGATATTTGTAGCAGTGGAAGAAGAGTTTCGGTAACATTCTTAACACCATAGTAATTAGTGCCGAAGCATAATTTGGTACTGTCTATGGTTGTTTTGGTCATAAGTTGAAGAAGATTGCTAGCTTTATCTTCAAACTATTTATAATAATAATAAGTATACCAGTTAATTCTATTTATAACAATCTAAAAATAGTAGCAGAGGAAAATCCAGAATTTAAACTCTATGGTTTCAACATTTAAGGTTTTTTGTTGAACCTATTATATTTTCAGAATTATGGGTTCATACCTACTATTGAAAGTACTAGGTTCATACCACATCCAACATTATTAACCTGCAGAAATTCAATCAGCAATCTTTTGGACTATTTGACTCAAGAATCGAATGAAAAGCAATATACATAAGTCATTGCATCTTCTCTCTCTCTCTCTCTCTGTGATAATCGAGAAATCACCGGGTCGAAATTGGTGGATAATTGGACAATGCCCTTCTACCATTATGTTGAAAACCAAAGAAAACTTATGCAGAGAGAAGAAATATGAAGGAGGAACTCGATGATTTTATTGAAACGAATATGGCTATATATAGCCTTACATAACCGACGTCTAAAGCTAAAACTATGAAATTCTAATGACGTGAAGAACTCGACAAACATAGAACTCTAATAACATTGGGAAGCTAAACACTAAAAGACTCCCAAAACAATCTCAAAGCCAATTCCCTTGTTTTCTCATGTAACCACTGCATACCTACAGCCATCTCCCATCACTTCAATCCAAAGTTTCTCTCTTGGAATCCTGTGCGGAGAACACTAATTCAAAAGGAGCAAGTTTTTATCGGCGTTATTAAAGCATAGACTAAAATTTAATGTAATGTTCTACTGTATATTTTGTTGTAAGAGCAATTTTTCAAGGACAATAACAATTTAAGTGCTACTATGATACGTGTATGCATATTTCAATTTTGGCATTTTCAGCAAAAGAAACCTGTCTGATCAATATGATCAAGACTTGCTAATTAATTTTCTTTCAGTTTGGTCAAGATGGTTTTCCATAAGAAAGGCAAATGAAATTATGTTGAGAATATCATAGCTATAGGGCATTCTCTACCGCAGTTGAGGACTTTTTAAAGAAACAACACAAGAAGAAACAATTCAATCCTTTCTGCTACAAAAACAACAAGACATCTGGAATTAGACCTTACCAAAAAAAACATCCATATTCAAGCTACAAAGAATTTAGATAAATTACTAACCTCATTATTCAAAATTAACAACAACAGTAACAACAATCCCGCCAGACACAAACTGGATCAAGTCAAAATTTAATATGAGGCCTAATATTTTTCTAAATGATTATAATATGTAATTTTCTTTCAAGTCTATTCTTCTAGCTTTTTGAGATGAAAAATTGTTAATATTTTTTCTAAAAGTGATTTTCTCCAATAATTCATTTTAGTTGATAATGTAGCCAATTCATATAATCTTTTTTGAGACATGGTAGATATTAGCTATGATTTATCAATTTTAATTTTGAACTAAAGAATTAATAATTATCAATGAAAAAAATTATCTCTCAGAACAAAGTATAAAAGCTAAAGCAGAATTTACAACTGCTATGAAGCTCAGAAAAATGAATGGACTCACCTTCAAAGGGAGAGACATAATAAATTTGGTGTGGAATCAACAACCGATGAGTTCTTCAAGTATAATAAAGAAAATGGGTTTGCAGCGTGTTTACCTCGAAAATACGAGTAACAATTAAATTTGATTTGTGATTTTAAATATATGTGATCTAGTCCAATACTAATTAATAAACAAGTGATATAGAGTATGGATGAGAAGAATTGATGAACCAAACCAGTGTTTCTAGAGAAGTAGAGACCTCGAGCTCGATGACCTCGAGGTGAGTTAGGAGAAATAAAGCAAGAACAATAAAGTAAGTGTAATAAAGCTAAAGAATGATTCTAAAGAGCAGTAAACGAGAAAAGTAAGATAGTATATTCTTTGTCAATGATCAGATAGGATTACAAATGATTGGGCCCCTCTTTATATAGGAGGAGAAATCCTAAATAAGATACACTTCTATTTGTAGTAAAGAATTTTATTGGTACATCTATATAACAACTTAGTACGGATTTGTACTAATTCGTACAAATCTATCCCAGAATTTTCTCCATGATCTTTGGGGACGTGGCGAGAATCTTGTCCTTTCCATAACAAACCCATGACGATAATATTCGGCATCGGTCGTACCTGGCTTCAATTCTCAATGAGAACCCAGGACCTTGAACCTCTTATTCCACCTTCAAACCCGAGCTCGACATATTATGAACTTCTTCCCTCGAGGCAATATCTCGAGCCTACGAAGTCGGGCTTCTTGATTTCGACCGTATACAAATAGTACCGCGTTTCTTAGAATGAAATGACAAGAAACGGTTTGAATTTTTGAGTTTCCGAAGTCCCGATTGGAGACATCATTCCCATGGCGCAACTGTTGAAACGACCAAAGCGTCCCATCGGTTCTATTCCCCAAATCATTAAATGCATGTCAGAGCCGGTTGACCATCAGTGTCAATGAACAATCGCCGATTTTTTCTATATATACTCGTTTACACTTCCCATTAAGAACTTTTCGCTCTTATTTGCAACACCTCTTTTCTTCTCTAACTTCTCTTTCACCACCAGCTCCTCCCCGTATCAACTTTAAAACTTCCACGACTTACCATCTTCTTCCTTCTTCTTCTAAAAATCAATGGCAAAAACTTCCAAATCTGTTCCTCAGAAAGAAGGAACCTCCTCTTCTTCCTCTCGTCTGGCCGACGGTAAGTCGTTGGCACTCCATGAGATTGTACCGAGCAGCTGTTCCTTAAAAAAGGATTTTACGGTTGAGAATCCTCCCGATATCCCTGGCCGTCGGGAGCACGCTTCGAGGTATATAAGTTCGATTACGAAAAAGTACCTCGAAGCTTGAGAAGAGAGTGCGGTTGGGAAGAGAAGGTTGTGCTGCAGATACCTTCTCAAGAAGAGGACATCACGACCTACATAGAGGGGTTCCTAAGTGTGTACACTTACCCCTTTACGTATGTCCTCTCGATCCACTCGTGCTTGAATTCTGCAGAAAATATCAAGTTACCCTGGGCCAGATCCATTCGTCCTTTTGGCGAATAGTAATAATGATGAGGTTCTTCGCTGAAAAGGCCGGGCTCGAGTTCACCCTCAACCATCTCATCCGCTTATATCGACCTCATATTTTATGAGGTTTTGTCAAACTTCAACACCGAACGACCAAGTCCTTCTTTGCCAGTAATGACGAAGATAGAGATCGAGGTTGGATGAGACGGTTCATCCGGATGAGGACCATCGATGTCATTCCCGAGGAGCACATGTCGTTCCCTGAAAAATGGAACTTCGAACGTGAGTGGGATTATTTTCTTTAGTTTTTCCATAATTTTTGCTAAAATTTGCGTAACATTCTTCTCCTTTTTCCGCAGTGGTCCCGTGATGCCCAATGCGGTTCTCGACCTCGAGGACTGGGCTCATAAACTAGCCGCTACTTTGTCATATGACAAACGCAAGTGGCGGGACTTGTCGAAGGGCAAGTGGAAAGCAAAACACCATGGTTCGTGTTTCAGTATTTCCTTTATTATTAAGAATGCCCCTCTTTCTATAACTTAAATTTTCTGTGGCAGGTATTGAGGAGTTATTTGAGATGAGGCCGCCCCCTCTCGGGGAGAACGTTGAACCTTCGGCTTCAAAGCCAAAATAGGATAAAAAAATAAAGAGCTCCTCGAAGAGTGAGGACACCTAAAACAAATCAGAGCCTTCTCGGAGGCGCAAGAAGAGCATCGTCATTAACGTAGATGTTGACTCATTCCACCAGTTTATGGATGATGAAGACGACGAGGTGGAGGGTTCGTCTTTGGTGGCTCGAACTAAAAAATCTACCGAGGCTGTCAAGCCCGTTGAGATCAGAGCCCCTAGCCACGAAGAAGGGACTTCGAAAGAAAAGAAGGACGAAGGCCCTGCATCACCTGATGTGGTGACCGCTTCCCAAACTTCTGGTAGTACTCCAAAAGGAGCAAGCTTCGTAGCTTCTCTGCCGAACAGAGCGCCTCGAGTGATCTCCCCGAGGCCGTGACAACAGGTCATTCCCCGTCGCTTCTGGCCTACTCCGAGAACACCATCAGGGATGCTCAAAACCTAAAGACGCCCGAGTTAGGTGGAGCCTCGAGTGAAGACGACCCCTTCCAGAGTTGATTTGCCGGAGTCGATGAATCTGACCTTGCAGATGCAACATCAACCTTCAAAGAGGCCCAATGCCTTTTCTCGAGTGTAAGCCTTAACAGTGTTGCAATTTCTTTAATGCCGTAATTTCTTCTTTTGATTAACCGATCATTCCTTTCTTTTCTGTAGGCGTTCAATAAGCCGAACTGAGTCATTGTGAAGCCTAGCTGCATAAATCTCTGAACGAAAAAAAACCTTTAGGCTTCTCTGTGACAAAAAGGAGGAAGAGCTGAAGCACCTTCGGTCGGAGTTGACCAAAGCTCGTGAATACGAGGATGAGTTGGAGAAGCAGGTAACCTCTGTTCTGAAAGAATACGGGCTTCCTCTCCTGTCTTCGGAGGTTAACACTTCAATGTCTCAGTTGCAACAAAAGGTGGAGATGCTGGAGCGTCTTCGTGATGAGGTCGATCAAGTCAACTCCGAGTGTAATAAATGGAAAGCAAAGATGGACACCCTGGCTGCGGCGAAAGAAGATGCACTAGCGAAAGTATCTGCCCTCGAAATCCAACTTTGGAATGCCCAAGAGAGCAGTTCGGTTCAGGCTGGAAGAATAGTCGAGCTCGAGGCTGGTCTCGCAAAGGCCGAGGCCGAAGTTGTGGAAGTTCGGGATTAATCCAAAGAGATACAGATCAAGGCTGACAGGACAGTCGCCATATATTTAAAGGATGCCACTGATGCTCAGATGGAGTTGAGGGGGGCTGCTGATCGGGAGAAAAGGAGCAACGACTATGCCAGGTGTCGATCTCGGAGGGAGAATCTCGAAGAGGTCCATGGCAAGGGATTCGATCTCTCTGAAGAGATAAAGCAAGCTAAGGTAGATGAGGCTGATGCCAAATTTGTCCTTACCTCCGACGATGATGACGGCGTCGAAGATGGCCAGGGTGGTTCCATAGATGAAGAGGAGGAGATTGAAGGAGAGGCTACTCCCGGGGAAGAGGCTGGTCCCGAAGGAGTAACAAGTCCGGGGAAAGTCATTGGTCGGGGGGGGGGGGGAGGGGATTCCCCCTGGCGTAAATAAAATTTTTTTCTATCTTTTTGTAATCTTTTTTTTTGTTTTTGTTTGTAGAACTCCTTTGTAATAACTTTTGTATATATGAAAAAGAAAGTAGTTTCCTTGATTGTTTTTCTTAACGTTCAATTTCCTTCAAAGTTTGCTCGATTTTTGATGCTATAACTTTTGATAATTGAATGAGTGTCGGCTCAAATACGGGGTATGGTAAGCCCTTAGGTTTACTGACATAATACCTCTTAGGGTTTTATCCTCGGGCTAAGCTTTAAGTCAGTTTGACGTTAGATCGAGGTGATGTGACTTTTGAGTCCGAGCTAAGTGAGAGTAAGTCCTCAAGCTCTGTGTTCTTCGCCCTTTATGCTCTTAAATATTGTCCCTTAGGATCTTTTAGGTTGTCCCTTAGGCCTTTTTAGGTTGTCCCTTAGGCTCTTTTAGGTTGGCCCTTAGGCTCTTTAGGTAGGGACAATTCGGCCTTTAAAGTGGCTATAGTTTTTCCCTCTTTCCGGCTAAAAGACTTAGTGAAAAATTTGGTATGCCTTAGCATGTGTTTTTTGTATTCGTACTCGTTGGATTTTTTGAAGGTTCGATTGATTGGAACCTCGTTTGTAATTCATTGTGTAACGATAATTGAATACCTCTTAAGGTTTTTTTGAAGGCTGATATTATCGAAGCCTCTTAATTATCCGAGGGCTGGTTATCGAAGCCCTTTATCATTTGCTCTTGCTGAGGGTAGCCTAATTTAACCAGTTTTTTGAAGTGTTTGAAGGCCTTTAGTTGTATGGCGGAAGTTGAATGTCTCCGAGCCTCATTATTCCGGCCGTAGTCTTTTCATATGATCGTGGTCTTTTATATGGTCGTAGCCTTTAGCCCTCGATTATGGTGGCCTTGGCCTTTGTATCGAGGGGATGCCTCTTTGAGGTCTTATGAGTTCGAGTTTTTGATGACTCGATGTATTGAATGTCGATGACAGTCCCCAAGTATTTGGGGTGCATTTGCGATATGGCCCTTGAGCCGTTTCTCGTAGAATTATAAGTGTGAAACTCGTATAATAGTAGATTTCTTTGAAACACAAAGTGTTTTGATATAGAAAAAATGCTTCTTTGAATAATTGATACATGCGTACATGTTTTACCGTTGGGGGATCGATTATTCTATATGGACACGATTCATTTGACCGTTTGGCCCATTACAAAGTTCTCCTATCGAGGCCTTCATTGGCGTGAATTATTTTCTTCGAAAATACAACCTCCAAGGGTGATGCCCCCCGGTATTCGAGGTTGATTGAAAAGAAGCCTTGAATACTTTGTTGAATTCCCCTTAGGTAGCATATAAATGTTGCCTCGTTAAAAAACTTGCCGGAAAAACCCATTTGGGATAAAACCCGATCTAAGGGAAAAGAGTGCAACGCATGATTTAAAACCCAAGGTCTTCGAGTTGAAGGATGATTCGATATCTCCAGTCGAACATTTGCAAGGATTTAATCTTAAATATAAATGAAAGAGGGGAGAAGGTCATACCTTAGCAATAATATCGTTTGAGCAGTGATATGTTCCAATTGTTTGGTAGTTGCTCTCCTTCCATTGTGCTAAGTTTGTAAGATCCTTTCCCTACGACTCCGAGGACTCGGTACGGTCCTTCCCAATTGGGGCCTAATTTCCCTTCGTTTGGGTCTCGAGTATTGAGGGTGACTTTCCTTAGAAATAAGTCCCCGATTCCGAAATGGCGAAGGTTCGCCCTTCTGTTGTAATACCTCTCGATCCTTTGCTTTTGCGCGGCCATTCGAACTAGTGCGGCTTCACGATTTTCATCTAATAGTTCCAGACAAATGTTCATAGCCTCGTGGATCGAATCCTCGATAGTATGCTGAAACCTGACGCTAGGTTCCCCGACTGTCGTGCCCCCCTTTTTCCTCGCGGAGTCCGGGTCTCTACATTTTTTGGGACAACTCCTTTCCTTTTGGGATGTGATATGGGATTTGAAGATTCGCCACCTAACGGATTAAGGTGCATTAGGACACCTAGAGTAATTAACTCATGAAACTAGTTTGTATCACCAGAGATCGGGTAAGGGATCGAAATTACCTTGAGGGGAAGGTGTTAGGCACCCCTCGAGGTCCACAACGGTGGATCCCGACCGAACTTAATTAAGCGAATTATTCTTTAAAGAAAAATATAGCAATTTAGACAACTATTATTTAAAATAGGAATTAAAGGGGTCCTAAGTTTTCTAGCCTGTAGGATCATTTCTATGCAATACTTGGTAACTTTCCACAGGTTGGGTGCTACACATAGTATTAACGCACATGTCATCATCTCCTTTACTACCCAATACTATCTTTTAGTTTTTACTTAAACGTTCTAGTAGCTTCTAACTCGTTCCTTATGCGTGCACTAACCTTCCCTTACCTATGGCCCCGAAGGTGTTTAGGACCTCTATTTAAGGTGGTTCTAGACCGACTTAGGTTGCTAAAAAGATGATAAAACTAAGCGACAAACAAAAATTCAGATATGACTGTCACATAAAGAGCAAATAGGGGCTCATGTTAACCTCCACAAGTAAATAGCAAATGCACGCATCCCCAACAAAAAACTTTTATCAATTTAAGACCCTATAGGAAGGATATCTAGATGAACATAAATAGAATATAAGACGGCAGTTTATTAAAGCGAGCAATGGTACCTATCAATTTGCCTACTGATTTTGTTAAAACTCTGAATCTGGGAAAATGTCAAGCAGTACAAAATCACAATTCCTTTTAGCCCCTGAATTCCTATAAGTTTGCCTAAGTGATGACCAGAACAGAATCCTATAAGCATGGTATCTACAACTATTAATTATAGACCTATAACATAGTTCATAAACGAGTTACTAATTTTAACAGACATGTTTTTATCTTTTAGATACTATAGGCATGCTTTCTATTTTTTACAGAATTAATTAACCCCTATAGGCATGATTTCTAAGTGCTGAAACTGATTACAAGTATTAATTCCTATAGGCATGATATCTAAATGCAGGAAACTCATTACTAGTATTACTTCCTATAGGCATGATATCTAAATGCAGAAAACTGATTACAAGTATTACTTCCTATAGGCATGATATCCAAATGCAGAAAACTGATTTTTATATTTATTTCCTATAGACATGATATCTAAGTGGGAAGAGAAGTTAACAGAATGTCATACAAGTTCGATAATTCACAAAGAAGATCCATGTACATGATTTCTAATTCACATTGAGATTTGAAAATATGCATAAACATGGGTTCTTGATGCAGAATTGATGAACGACCTATAAACAGGATTTATGGAATGCGAAGTATGAAACTTCAGATTTCAAACGGTGAGACAAGATCTTATGGGCATGATTTCTAATGGTATGCACATAAAGAATCACCACAACAACCTATAGGCATGATTTCTACCCGAACCTGACAAAGATATATAACAATTCCTCCCAAGATTTTACTAATAACCCCATATTTGTTTTTACAAGGGTTATTACATTATTATAGACCAATGTCAATGAATTACATAAAGTTGTTCATTACGCTATAGGGAGCCTTAGCAGGCCCAACATCAACCCATAAGCCAGGCCTTCAAGCAAGCAAGTCTGAAGCATAATGGGATCCATCCATGGCACATAAAATTAGGTTTCTAATGTGTCAAAGTTCCCAAGGGTCTCAGGGACCCCGGGCAATTCTCACACCAGAACCTCACTTAGAAAACAGTTCATAAAAGATTGGAAGACCAGCCCCAATGTGTCAGAGTTCGGAGGAGTCTCAAGGACCCTAGGCAGTGCTCACATTGGGGGTGGTAGGAACCTAGATAACTAAGAGTAGAAATTTGAAAAATAGTATATAGAGGGTAAGGGGGACAATTTGGAAAATAGTGCATACAGAATAGTAACAGAACTGCACCAAAGAATAAACAAGAATCCATGTTCAGCACTTGGCTCCAGCAGATTGGCATTTGTTTAGACTAGATACTCGTACTAGTGTCTAAAGCAGTCACAAAATCAAGAACACTTGAATTAAACAGACAGAATTAGCCACATATTGATTACATGCTTGTAGTATCTAGCAAAGTTCAGAATAGGGAACCGTCAACTGAATCAAACAAGGTTTCACATTACTGAAGATGACTTAGTTTATTAATTATCACTAAGTGGAATCATATATGCATGTATTAAGTAGAGAAACATACTGAAGTTACAATAAGCAGAATAAGATAACATGAACTAAGACATAGCTACAAAAAGAAGAAGCAGAAGATGAACTATATGTCTGGCAGAAGCATGTTGGAATTTGAAGCACTAACCACACATACATGTGGAACAAAGAGGTAACAAAGACTAAAGCATACTATTTAAAAAGTAAACTGGAAACATATATAATAAATAGGACACATTGAGGTTCGAAGTAAGCTAATCATATAAGTCACAGGGAATAAGGATTGAGGCATAGTAGTTGAGAAAGAGATGGCCAGGAAACAAATATCAAAACAGAAGCAGGTTGATGTCTATAGTAAACTGGCTACATAGCATATAGAATAGAACATGATAACAGAAATTGAGGCATACCAGTTAAGGATATAGAAAAAGGAAGGTGAATGCAATTGGAATCCAAGAGTCTAGCCTTGGCTTTCAGCCGGCTAGATAGTGCAGCAAATCGAAATGATAGAAATAACTCAAGTTGTGTGAGTGTAAGTGTGTGAGTATAGGTCGGTAAGCATGAGCTTGTGTCTTAGTGTCTTTGTAACCATAGCCGTGTGTTTGTAGGTATTTTTTTTCTCTCTTGAAAATCAGAATGGTGAAAGGTTTATATAGCATTCAACAGAGTAAACAAATAAGGTAGGAAAATCAAGAGTTCACAAATAAGGTATGCAAATCAATCAACCAGTTAATTAGGGATAAACCCAATCAATTAATATGTCAGAATCCAGGAAATATCACTTAGATTAGGGAGAATCAATTAACAACCAAGTTTGAGGTTAATAAGGTACACAAATAAATCCAGAGATCATTTATAGGCAGGTTAAAACAATCAAAACCCAGAAATCAGGCTAGTAACATAATTAAGGAAGCAGTACCAATTATGAGTCACATATAAGGAAAGAATAAATAAAAATCTTTCAGAGAGATATCAGTTTGAAAAGAAGTACAATTTCAAACCCTAATTAAGCACGTAAATCAATTAATTAGTTAACTTAACAGAGCCAAAGTGAACGGGCAAGAACAGTGAGATAAATAATTGAATAATGTAAAACCTTAAGTATATCGAAACACAAAGATGAAACTCAAGCAAAGAAATTAGTCGAACAGTAAAGGAGAAAGGCCGGAGTTGAGCATTTAAACATTTTTTAAAACATTTGCAGAAACCCTATTGATAATCAAAACCTTAGCTTTAGGGGAAAAGTGAAATCGATTGATAATACTAGTAAAAAATGAAAGAATCTTAAAGAAAAACTATTAAACAAACTTCAAACACTTCAGATCTAAAGAGATCTGAACCTATTTGGCCAGAAATAGTTAGATTTGTAGAAAAATTAAACATAGGTAGAAAAATCGAGTTTTAGACTGGAGATTTGAAGCAATGAAAACACAAAAAATGGTAATACTCACAAACAATGAGTGAATACAGACGGATTCACCAAGAGACTGAGGTATTTGAACCGAGTCTGTTCTAATCTCTTTGAGGTTCCATCAAATAACACGGAAGTCGAACAACCAGTAGAGATAGGAGGCCGGATAAGGCCTAAGATCGAAGAGAAAACCCATGAATTGAAGGGGGTTCAGGTGACGATGGGCTAGGGTTAGGGAGAAGGGTGAGAGAGAGGAGAGGAGAGGAGAGGAGAGGAGAGGAGGAAAGTAATCAGGGGCGACGTATTTTAGAAAAATGAATAGGGTTTGGGGGGTTATGGGTTAATTAAAAAAGGTAATAATATCCTGGACCGGTGATCTTTGAGATCAACGACCAGGATTTGATCTGGGGGTTGGGCGGGTTTAAAGATTGGGTTATGGATTAATTTTAATTGGGTTAGGGGTGGCATTTGGGCTAAGGTCCGAAATTAAAGAGGCTATATGTTAAATACCTAATTAATTTGATAAAATAATTCATAAAATAGCTAATAAATGATAAAAAATACTATTTATGTATGAAAATGATTTAAAATAATTACTTAATATTATAAAAATATAAAAGTTCAATTTTGTATAAAATAAAGTAATTATGCACACATGGTTATTATTGCAAAGTTATCACAATTATAACCTACAAATGTAAATATAATTATGCATAAAATAATTAAATCTTAATATAGATATAAATGATAAAATTAAGCAATAAAATTATCATAACACCATTTGTGATGAAATTAGTAATTATTTATATAATAAAGATACTGGGATAAATTAATTAAAAATCCTTTAAAAATGCAGAAAATTATGGAAAAATATTAATTGATGCTCATGCATTGTTTTGGAGATATATATGCATGAAAATAATATAGGAAAAAATTGGGTATCAACACTGATCTCGACCAGAATCAACTCTTTGGACCTATACACCAAAGGAAACGGTGTTTCCCCCGTGCTCGATTTTGACGCTGTTCGATATGCCCATAGCACCTCGTGCAATACTTCTCTCCATTTACCTTTAGCATCATTCAACCTCTTCATGTTTTGAATGATAGTTTTGTTTGTGGACTCGGCCTGGCCGTTTGCGCTTGGGTGATAGGGCGTAGATAGAATCCTTTTGGTTTTATGGTCGAAGAATTTTGTCACTTTCCTGCCGATGAACTGCTTCCCATTGTCGCATACTATTTCGGCGGGTATCCCGAACCGACACACGATGTGGTCCCATATGAAGTCAATGGCTTCTTTTTCTCTTATTTTCTCGAAGGCCTGCGCTCCCACCCATTTTGAAAAGTAGTCAGTCATAAACATAATTTAAAAAAATAATTAATAAATGATAAAAAATGTCATTTGTGCATGAAAAAATGATTTAAAATAATTACTTAACATTATAAAAATATAAAAAGTCATTTTCATGTGTAAATAATGTAATTATGCATATATGTGGTGATTATTATGAAATATTGTGAGTACAATATTTTTGTATCTCTGATTCAAACCAGATTTTGGGTTCATTCTTAATAAAAAAATTTATAAAAATAATTAATAAATGATAAAAAATGTCATTTGTGCATGAAAAATGATTTAAAATAATTACTTAACATTATAAAAATATAAAAAGTCATTTTCATGTGTAAATAATGTAATTATGCATATGTGTGGCGATTATTGTGAAATATTGTGAGTACGAATATTTTTGTATCTCTGCTTCAAACCAGATTTTGGGTACATTCTGCTTCGTTCTAATTATTTACTGAATCTGAATATTTTTGGTTAAATTCGTTACTTACCCTAGATTTAGGGTTCAGATCTGAAACGATTTTTTATTTTTTGCTTTGGTATTTCTTCGTTAATATTTCCATCTCTATATGTTATACTCTTTTTGTTATTATTGACCGATTTTATTTACCCTAAAACTAGGGTTTTGATTCCAACAGATTTTGCAAAAAAAAATGTTTTTAACCTTTAAACATTTTCGTCTCTAGGTATCTATTAGGGTTTTCTTGTTTATTTTTGACTGATTTTACTTATTATATGTCTTCGTATTACTGCCTATTTTCTCAGGGTCCCGATTATTTAATTGTTCATTGTACTGTTTCTGCCTGTTTGCCTTTAACTCTGGCGATTAATTGCTAATTGATTTTTACTTACCTAAATTAGGGCTTGAAACTAGCCTTTCCTTTAGTATTGGCGTTTTATTCGACTTACATGGTCTTACCTTATTTGGACCAGTATTTGATTGTTAACTTGTCCTAATAGTACTGGCCTGATTTTATGTTCTAATTATTGAAGCCGACTTCTAATTGATTCTGGAATTATTTCTTACCTTATTTAATCTACTACTTGACCACTGAATGATTCCATATAATGTTTTCCTTAAATTAAGTGGTACTAGCCCAATTTTATGCTATTCTGTCCTGTTAATTGATTTATGCTGACTCTAATTGATTGTTAATTTATTCACATACCTTATTTGTCTAGGACTAATTAATTACCTTATTTGTCTACTTCATTGAGTGCTACTTAAACCCCCTCCTAACTCTACAACTCTAGAACTCTCGAACTCTCTGATAGTAGCCTATATTATACGATGTAGATGCTATTTATGCTCTAAGTTAACCATACTTTATTGATGTTTTAAGTGCTAAATGATAACAAAATGCTCTAATTGTGGGTTTTATGCTTTGCAGGAGCTACTCCGAGGTAGAAAGATGATATAGAGTGTTTTGGGGTCGAATATGTAGATACAAGGCCAATCGAAAAGCGCCTAGATGAAAACGAGCAAAAAAAAAAGCGAAAAAAAAACTGGGCAAAATTCCACCGCGACCGCGGTCGGGCTGCAGCTGGAACGCGGTGGAAAAATACGCAAAACATAATTGTTTAAAACGATTGCGATCGGACCGCAGGGTGCCCGCGACCGCGGTTGATATTGAGAAGGCCAAGAGAGGCCAGGGGCTAAAGTGTAAAACGTGGGCAAATTATCCTAACCCTATATAAACACAACAAACTCGCCCAAGTAAAGGTTAAGCTTGTTTTTAGACTCAATTGGAGGTAAGAACAAGTGTGAGAAGATCAAGACACCATTAAAGTTTTTCATTCTTCTTCCTTTTATCATTATTTTGTGAATCATGAATTATTTTATGCTTTATTTAGTTTTATCATGAATAGCTAAATATTTAGTCTAAGGTTTTGATGGAGCCTATTGAAGGATGAAATTCTTGTTATGTTAATATTGATTTGCCAAGTTTAATCTCTATTTGTTCAACTACGTTCTTGTTGTAGTTAATTGAAAGGATCCTCAATTAGCTGTGCCTATTTAGTATGTATTACACGGGAGAGAGTGCATATTTAGATAGTTGTTGAACAACATCACTCCCGACGTATGTGAGGAATCAATAACCAAGGGTTTAAAGATGGGATTAGGGATAACGAAACCTTGGGTGCGATCTAAGTGAGCTGTAATAAAATCCAACTAGCGTAACTCGGGAGAGTATGTCTAGTAAATTTTTATAATTACTCGAGAGAGATTTACGGTAGTAAGAGTGCTCATGATCGATAGAGACGATTAGGAAAATTTAGATGAAACATAGCGGGAAGGGATTCCATCAATAGGGGAAATCATAACCTTTGATCATTCTCATTATTGTTTACAACCCATTTTAGTTAGCTCTAATTAATATAATTTCATTAAGTAATAGTTAGTAGAAAAACAACCAACTATTATCTAAAATATCTTGGAAGTTGATTACGTTGAATTGGGTGAGTTTGATACTTGTAATTGGTATGTTAATTCCATGTGGGTTTCGACTCTAGGCTTAATACCCGGAATATATTGACAATGACCACTTAGTCCTTTTTATAAGACATAGTTGGGCGTGATCAAATTTTGGCACCGTTGCCGGGGAATTAACGGTGTTATCAATTACAGTTGAAAGAAGTGCAAAAATTCTTAGTGTAGTCAATTTTCTTCACTTTCAATCAATAAACTGAAATTTTAACGTTTGCAAATTTGGTTGTTACAGGTGCATGCCTAGAAAATCATCGAGAACTAGTGAAGTGTTTTAAGCATTATCAGATCCCGAGAAAGTTTTCAAGGCCTTGAATCGGGCCAACCGGAAAAACAAACAATAAAACTCAACTGAACAACTTGAACCAGACATGGCAGAGCTGGTGAATAATAGAAAATGGGGATAACGTGGAGGACCCAAATGCGTAGGTAATGGAGGCTCCTGTGCCAGAGGCTGCTTTATATAATTGAGCACAACCCACAACAGACAACTTGGCCACACCGATTGTAGTCCCGCAAATACAGGCAGATTCATTCCAAATCACAAACAATATGCTGCATTTGTTGCAAAACATGGGACTATTCTCGGGGTCATACATTGAAGATCCCCAACAACACTTGAAGAATTTCCTGTCAATCTGTCAAACACAAAGACAACACAACGTGACTCCGAAAGCAATAAAGTTGTTGTTGTTTCCATTCTCTGTGACAGGAGCAGCCCAGACTTGGCTAAATTCACTCCCCATAAATTCCATCACTACTTGGGAGGAGTTGGTTAAGCAATTTGTGAACAAATTTCATCCACCCAACAAGACTGCTCAACAAATTGATGAGATCTTGAGCTTCAGACAGAAACTAACAGAAACATTGCAAGAGACGTGGGAAAGATTTAAAGGGCTATTGGTTGCATGTCCACACCATGGTATTGCTGAACAGATGTTGGGGCAGAGATTTTACATGGGTCTGGCAGATAGTGTGAAAGCTAATGTTGATGCTTCAGCTGGTGGAGCATTCCTGAGTAAAACGTTCAGAGAGAGCAAGATCTTGCTCGACAAGATGGCCCAACACTCAGGATGGACAAACAGACACGCGCCCATCACTACTGTGGTCCACTCAGTGGCATTAGATCCAGCTAACTCTCTTGCTGAAAATATGGCCACATTAATGACACAAATGAGCATCCTCACCAAAAAAGGTGGAGGAGTCAGGTCAGAAACAGCAGGTGCACATAGTTGATACAACCAATGGGGGCTTATGTGCATATTGCATTAGTCAGCCATTTGGTAGCCAGTTGAGCGGTGAGGGGGATCACCAACACTATCCTGAGAACATGAATTATGTGTCCAACTATGGGAGTCAGAGACCAGGTGGTCATAATTGGGGGCAACAGAATCAGCAATACAGGCCAGCCCTGCAACAACATAATGATGGTAACATGGGGTCCATGCGACCACAGGGTAATATGGCGCCTTACCAAAGGCCACAGGGCTATAACAACCAGAATCAGCAGTAGGGGTATCATCCACCTCAACAACAACATAATGGGAGATAGGAAGACGGGTTCGCTAGGCTCGAGGCAATGATGTAGAAGGTGATTGGGTCTAATGCAAAAATAAGTGAAAGAGTAGATTCACACGGGTCAACTATAAAAAATATTGAGGTCCAAATGGGTCAGATTTCGATGTCACTGAATAATCGTCCTCATGGGACGATACCTGCATACACTCAGGTAAATCCAAAAGATCATGGCCCGAGGTAGATGATGGCAGTGAGTCTACATAATGGTAGAGACCTGGACTTGGAGCAAGAGAGGGCTCGAGAAAGAAGACCTGCTAAGACACTTGTGCCGGTGCCCATTGAGCTAGATGACTCAGCAGGATTGACTGAGGTGACAGTGCAACCTTCACAGGAAGATGCCAACAAATAGAATGAGGCTGAGAAAGAAGCTGAGACAACACAGGAACCAGTATTGGAGGCAGCGCCTGAAAAAGAGAAAGCCCAAATCACAGGGAAGAATCGACCTCCAACACCATTCCCACAGAGGCTGGCCAAATATAAAAAAGATGAGCAATACAAGAAGTTCTTGGACATGTTGAAACAAATTCAGGTAAATATTCCATTGATTGATTATTTAAAGGAAATGCCTGGTTATGCAAAAATGATTAAGGACTTGATGTCCCGCAAGTTCGAATTCCTAGACTTGGCCACAGTGACTCTAACTCAGACCTGCAGTGCTGTTGTAACAAGACCCCTTGCTGAAAAATTGTCTGATCCAGGGAGTTTCACAATTCCTTGCACCATAGGTAACTTTTCTTTTACCAAGGAACTATGTGATTTGGGGGAAAACATAAATCTTATGCCCCTATATATCTATAAAAGGCTTGGGATTGGAAGAGCTATACCCACGTCTATGTTGTTGCAGCTGGATGACAGAACTATAAAGAGCCCCTCAGGTATTCTTGATGACATGTTGGTGCAGGTAGGGAAATTTTTGTTCCCTGCAGTTTTGTAATTCTGGACTGTAGGGTGGATGAATAAATTCCCATGATTTTGGGAAGGCCATTCTTGGCCACGGGGATAGATCTAATTGACTGCGAAACTGGAGAGCTCAAGATGATATTAAATGATGAGGAGATAACATTCAACGTGCAGAAATATATGAGGCGACCAAGTGAATTCGCCAATTGTTCTTTAATTGATGCCGTGGATGTAATCCTGGAAGAGGATGATGAGACCTTGAACATTGAGGATACTCTAGCTACATGTATTATGAATTTATATGAGGTGAATGGTGAAGAATTGGCGGAATGGGTGCTTGCTCTTAAGGGCAAAGGTTTTTGGAAGAGACCACTCGATTTCGAGCCTCTGCACTTAGAGAAAAGGGAAACTCCTCCAGCCAGTCCATCCATAGAAGAACCACCAAAGCTGGAGTTCAAGCCACTTCCCGCCCATCTCAAGTATGCATTCTTAGGACCTAACTCCATATTGCCTATTATTATCTTATCTAGTTTGTTAGATGTGCAGGCAAAACAGCTTTTGTAGGTACTGACCGAGTGCAAGACTGCTATCGGGTGGACCATGGCAGATATTAAGGGGGTCAACCCGACATTTTGTATGCATAAAATTCTGCTGGAAGATGGGCACAAACCTTCCAGAGAACACCAAAGAAGGCTGAACCCCAATATGATGGAAGTGGTGAAGAAAGAAATCATTAAGTGGTTAGATGCGGGAATCATCTTCCCCATCTATGACAGCAACTGGGTTAGCCCAGTGCAATGTGTTCCCAAGAAGGGTGGAATGACGGTGGTGAAAAATGAAAAAAAATGAACTGATCCCTACACGAACCGTCACAAGCCAGAGAATTTTTATGGATACAGGAAACTCAACTTATCCACCCGGAAAGACCACTTCCCACTTCCCTTCATTGATCAGATGCTTGACAGACTGGTAGGGAGGCCCCACTTCTGTTTTCTGGATAGGTACTCAGGGTACAATCAGATCTCCATTGCACCAGAGGACAGAGAGAAGACCTCATTCACATGTCCTTATGGTATTTTTTCCTTTCGAAGGATTCCCTTTGGCCTATGCAATGCACTGGCCACATTCCAAAGGTGCATGATGGACATATTCACAGACATGGTAGAAGACATAATGGAGTGTTCATGGATGATTTCTCAGTAGTGGGAAATTCATTCGATGAGTGCCTTAAGAATCTGACCAGAGTGTTGAAAAGGTGCATCGAGACTAACCTGGTACATAATTGGGAAAAGTGCCATTTCATGGTATAAGAAGGTATAGTCTTGGGACACTTGGTATCAATCAAGGGCATTGAGGTGGATCGTGCGAAAGTTGATGTGATAGCAAAGCTTCGACCACCCACATCTGTCAAAGCAATCAGGAGCTTCCTCGGGCATGCCGGGTTCTACCGGAGATTCATAAAAGACTTCTCAAAAATTGCTAACCCTCTGTGTAAGTTGTTAGAAAAATATCACCCTTTCGTGTTTTCTGATGATTGCAGGGTAGCATTCAAGGAATTGAAGAAAAGACTTGTCACAACACCTATCATTGTTGCCCCCGACTGGGAGCAACCATTCGAGCTAATGTGTGACGCAAATGACTATGCATTGGGAGCAGTGCTAGGAAAGCAAAAATACAATATAATGCACCCAGTTTACTACGCAAGTAGAACGTTGAGTGGAGCCCATCTGAACTACACTGTGACTGAAAAAGAGATGTTGGTTGTAGTGTTCACGTTTGACAAGTTCAGATCATACCTGATTGGCTCAAAGGTAATTGTATATACTGATCATGCTGCTATCAGGTACATGATCGAAAAGAAAGAGTCCAAACCGTGCCTAATTCGTTGGGTGCTGCTGCTGCAAGAGTTCGACTTGGAAATTCATGACCGTAAGGGCACGAAAAATCAAGTCGCTGATCACTTATCGCGACTGGAAGGAGCTGAAAAAGCAATTGAGGTAGAGGATATTATGGAAACCTTTCCAGACGAGCAACTACTCACCACAAGCCTTGAGGAAGTTCCATGGTATGCAGACATTGCAAATTACCTGGCAAGTGGTATAGTTCCCTATGACCTTTCCTCTATGCAAAAGAAAAAGTTCTAGCATGATTGCCGCATGTATTACTGGGATGAACCTTATCTGTTTTGGATTTGCTTTGACAATATGATCCGGAGGTGTGTCCCCGAGATAGATCAATCTTCTATTTTGCAGGCATGTCACGCATCGGCATATGGCGGACATTTTTGAGGAGTCAGGACGACCGCGAAATTTCTTGAAGCAGGTTTCTACTGGCCAACTGTATTTAAGGATGCACATCTATGGGTCAAGGGCTGTGATGAATGCCAGCGAACCGGGAACATTTCCTGTTTCCATGAGATGCCCATGAACCCCATTCAGGAGGTTGAAGTATTTGATGTTTGGGGAATAGAATTCATGGGCCCCTTCGTCAGTTCCTATGGAAATAAGTACATACTTGTTGCTGTAGATTATGTGTCCAAATGGGTGGAAGCTGCAGCACTCCCCACCAATGATGCAAGGGTGGTGATTGGGTTTTTGAAGAAGAATATATTCACCCATTTCGGCACCCCGAGGGCCATAATCAGTGATGGAGTAGAGCCTTCGAGAAATTGCTGGAGAAGTACGATGTACGCCACAAGGTGGTAACTCCATACCATCCTCAGACCAGCGGTCAGGTTGAAGTGTCAAATAGAGAGATAAAGAGTGTGTTGACCAAAACTGTGAATGCCACAAGAACAGATTGGGAGAAAAAGTTAGATGATGCACTATGGGCCTATAGAACTGCTTTCAAAACACCAATTGGCATGTCACCATACAAGTTGGTGTTTGGAAAGGCCTGTCACTTGCCAGTGGAGTTATAACATAGAGCTTGGTGGGCGCTGAGACAATTGAATCTAGACATGGAAGTTGGGGGGACGAATAGAGTCACGGAATTGCATGAGCTAGATGAGTTCCGATATCTTGCCTTTGAGAGCACCAGGTTATACAAAGAAAGAATGGAGAGATTGCATGACAAGAACATTATTGAGCGAAATTTCAAATCCGAAGATATGGTGTTGCTTTACAATTCAAGATTAAGGTTATTTCTTGGTAAACTCAAGTCACGATGGTCTGGACCATTTTGTGTGGTTGAAGTGCTCCCTTCAGATGCTATAGAGATTGCCTCAGAGAAAGACTCTCACACATTTAGAGTCAATGGACACAAATTGAAACCATATGTGGGCATGGATGAAGTCAAGGAAGTGTCAGTGATCCATTTGAATGATCCCCAGAGGTCGAGCGAACCTTAAATGCGCTCATCTGCGTCGTGCCGCGACGTTAAATCAAGCGCTTCGTGGGAGGCAACCCATGTTTTCTTTTGTTTCTATTTTTGTTTTGTTGTTGTACTTGATGTGTATGATACTAACCCATTTATTAGTGGACAGGGCAATATTGGTGCATATCGGGAGAAGTCGGGGTCAAGAACCAATTTCGAAAAGGTGAAAAATGAGAAAAACAAAAAAAAAGAAATTCGAAAACCCGTGACCGCGACCGTGGCGTGGGCGCGGAAGATCATGAACATTCTATTTTTGGTCACCGAGACCGCTGTCAGGACGTGGACTGGTCATGGTGATTGACAAATCCACTGTTTCTCTTTTCTTTTCACCACGACCGCGGTCCGAACGCGAACTGGGCACGAGGGAATGCTGTGCTTCTGGCCGTCGCCAGGTAAGTTGTAAATTTTTTATTCTATTTTTTCTCTCTTTTATTTTTCTCTTCTAAACCAATTAAAACTAAACCTACCCCCCCCCCCCCCATTTCCCCCAAACCATTCTTACTTTTACCCTAACCTTCACCCCACACATATTTTCTTCCTTCTCTCACTCACAACACAACTCATCTCTTCCTCCTCTCTCTCAATTCCGTTTCCCCTCATCCCCCCATCTCCCTTCCACTCCAAATTACTCCCTTTTCCCCCTCTCTCAACTCTACAAGTCTCAGGTATGTCATGCTTCTTTCTCTTTTCTTTTTCTTTCTCTTTTGCAATTGTAGTTATAGAAGTGTTGTAGTATTTAGAGTAAAAATTTTGGTTTCTTTTCTTCTTTTTATTTGGTAATGTGTAGAATAAAAGAGCATGATTTTGTTTTGTTGAAGTTGATTGTGGTGGGGTGGAGTATGTGTAGTGATTGTGGTTGATTTGGGGGAGGGTTTGTACTTCCATGGGCTAATTGTATGAAATCATAGTTCCATGCACACTAGGTGTTTGTGAAATTGCCTAATTGAGCTGTAATTGTTAATGTGATCATGGTGGTGGTAAAGTCTGAGTAACCATCCGGGGTTCACACAACCCACACCCTCACTAATAGTAGCCCTTGTTTTGTCAGGTAAAATGCATCATTAAAGGAAGAGACGTGCCACGGGTTCCTCCACCAGTGGGCAGGAGGTTCATCCAGAGCTCGAGCTCAAGATAGTTCAAGCCAGTTTGACAGCACCCGTTTTGTCTCCAAAGCGGCTCAAGATAGGTTTAATGAAAAGACATCTAAGAAGCCGGTACCTGAAGTACACATTGGCAGGCATGCCTTGCGAGTTGAATGCCCAAGTATCTACGAATAATTGAGGAGACGTTAGCTGGACATCTTCTTTGCTGAGCCAGAAGAGGGCAATGTAATGTTGGTCAGGGAATTCTATGCTAATTGCCCGGACCATGTTGATAGGGTTGTCACGGTACGGAACACCCCGGTGAATGCGTCTCTTGAGGCCATCCACCGACTGTACAGGTTGCCGGTCTTCACTGGAGAGACAGACAATTACCAAGATTATCAGAGGCCGGCTGTCACGTGGAACCTAATTGTTCAAACAATCTGTGTGGCTGGCCGGGATCCAATATGGATAAAGCCGAGAATGACCCTGAACTCCCAATCTCTCACTTGGGAAGATAAATGTTGGATCACGATTATCAACAGCCGTTTTCTGCCATCCAACAATACTACATATGTTAATGCGCCAAGAGCAGTGGCGATTTAGTGTTTTGTAAACCACCACGATTTTGACGCGGCCCGACTCATTCAGGATGAAATGTTCATTTGCTACACGGAGAGAAGCAAAGGGTTATACTTCCCTTCCCTGGTCATTAGGTTGTGTCTTGCTTCACGAGTTCCTGAAAATCCCATAGTAGATGGGAAGTTTCCATTAAAATCCCCATTCAGGGCTAGCAAAATCGTAGTTGGAAAAGAGCAGGCTGGGGTGGATGATGATGATGCTGATGCTGATGATGATGATGATGAAGGGGGATATGCATGCCTCTGCCCTACCAGTGCAGGTTGCTGATGAGGCGGGCCCATATTAGGCCCGCCGGAGTACTTGGATGACAGCCTTGGAGCAGGATATGGCTGGCTTACGCACTTCGGTCGATGACCTGGGTGCTCGAGTTGACACTTTGTCTACTCAAAGTGCTAGGTCATAAAAGAAAATCATGGGCTGGCTAAGAGCGCTAGGACGAGCATGGAACCTCGATCCTGGCACCGTCTCCTATCAGGACTGAGCACCAGGGAAGTCCCCTTACCTTACTTTGCTTTAATTTCTTTGACATGGGGACATGCCAAATCTTTAAGTGTGGGGTGGGGGATGGTTGTTGTACACTTGTATAGATTGTTTAGTATTTTGGTTTATTTGGTATTTTGGTTTGCTGTTAATTAACTTCGACTTGGCCCGAACATGGACACCTCTCGACAGGTCTCTTGAGGGTCTTAAGTCGAACAAAAAAAAAAACCAAAAAGATTTTCTTTTGGTAGGTAGTGTATCAACTCCCCCTTGGTTTTTTTTAAACCAAGGTTCTTTTCCAAGGGTTTCCATTTGAACCGGGTGTAGTTAGTTTTTTTCTTGTTAGTTTAGGAATTTTTGGGCGAAGAAATAATAGCAATAGGATCCCTTAACTCCGTAGTACCTTGAATATAGATTGCCTTAGTGCGACACTTAGGATCATTAGTCGACTCTAACAAGAAAGCCTTAAATTGTGTGTTCTTGATTTGGCTTAAGTACCTTGAGCAGAGTGTCTCATGATCCGAACTGAACTGAGGCATGTGCCATGTGTGAGTAAGACGTTGTGTATTCTGTGCTAACATTCAATGTCTAGAACTTTCCCTGTGTGTGTACAAAGCGAAATGGTAGCCTTAATTGGTCTAGAAAGTGATATAGGCGTTTCTTTGTTGAACCTATTTATATATGTTTCTACTCACCTGATTGTATATACCATAGTTAACCCCTTTGAGCCGGTAATATTGTTTTCTTTGGCAACCACATTACAAGCCTTACCCAATTTTTGAATTGACTATCTTTTGAACCCTATCACCTCCTAGAAGCACTTGAATTGTGATGAACATGGAAAAGTTAAAGTGTGGGGTGAGTGGTTGGATTTTGAGTGGAACTCAGAGAATATGGATTAAGGTGCACGGTGTGATAATTAATACTAGAAGCCACCGGAACTGAAAAAAAAATATAAGTCTCAAATGGTGGTGGCTTTTGAAAAAGTGTGCTTAAAGAAGTAAGGGGTATAACACAATGATGAAAAGGTGGAATAATGGTTTGACAAGAGTATGGTCTTAAATGTGAAAAAATATATTAAAGTTCTTAGGGAGGTGTAGGAACTCTTATATACATATATATCCTACTTATCCCGCATCCTACATTACAACAAAATAGAGTCCTACTTGATTCTAGACCGAAGGAGCTCGATTAGTTGAGTATTACACTAAGGGCAAACCTATGGTGCATTTTATGTGGCATGAGAATTTCTTCCGAGGGTGAGTGAAATCTTACTTGTTTGAAGTCCTCAGTGTGTGAATTATAATAACTATGACTTAAGTATCTTTGTCGTGAGTAGGCACTTGACTCGTGAAAGGAAGGTAAGTCTGGACCTCTGACTGAGAGTAGGAGAGCCGGTTAGGGACATTGCGTGGCTAGAGAGAGAGTCCACTCTTGAGGTGTGGATGTTACGTTGAGGTAGTCCACCAGTGTGAATTGTTCTTGCAGCGAGGAGTAGGGAAGTTACCCAGAGATGATTAGGCCTATAGAGTGTGGTTTTGTTGCTTGAGGACTAGCAATGGTTTAAGTGTGGGGTGTTGATAGTAGCCTATATTATGCGATATAGATGCTATTTATGCTCTAAGTTAACCATACTTTATTGATATTTTAAGTGCTAAATGATAACAAAATGCTCTAATTGTGGTTTTTATGCTTTGCAGGAGCTACTCCGAGGTAGGTGGATGATACATAGTGTTTTGGGGTCGAATATGTAGATATAAGGCCAATCGAGAAGCGCACGGATGAAAACAAGCAAAAAAAGGCAAAGAAAAACTGGGCAAAATTCCAGCGCGGCCGCGGTTGGAACACGGTGGAAAAAGACGCAAACTAGAATTGTTTAAAACGACCACGGTCGGACCGCGGTTGGCCCGCGACCGCGGTAGATCTGGAGAAGGGCAAGAGAGTCCAGGGGCTAAAGTATAAAACGTGGGAAACTTATCCTAACCCTATATAAACTCAACAAACTCGCCCAAGTAAAGGTTAAGCTTGTTTTTAGAGTCAATTGGTGGCAAGAGCAAGTGTGAGAAGATCAAGACACCATTAGAGTTTCTCATTCTTCTTCCTTTTATCATTATTTTGTGAATAATGAATTATTTTATGGCTTTATTTAGTTTTATCATGAATAGCTAAATATTTAGTCTAAGGTTTTGATGGAGCCTATTAAAGGATGAAATTCTTGCTATGTTAATATAGATTTGCCAAGTTTAATCTCTATTTGTTCAACTATGTTCTTGCTGTAGTTAATTGAAAGGATCCTCAATTAGCTGTGCCTATTTAGTATGTATTACTCGGGAGAGAGTGCATATTTAGGTAGTTGTTGAAAAACATCACTCCCGACTTATGTGAGAAATCAATAGCCAAGGGTTTAAAGGTGGAATTAGGGATAACAAAACCTTGGGTGCGATCAAAGTGAGCTGTAATAAAATCCAGCTAGCGTAACTCGGGAGAGTATGTCTAGTAAATTGTCGTAATTACTCGGGAGAGATTTACGGTAGTAAGAGTGCTCATGATTAATAGAGACAATTAGGCAAATTTATATGAAACATAGCAGGAAGGGATTCCATCAATAGGAGAAATCATAACCTTAGATCATTCTCATTATTGTTTACAACCCATTTTTAGTTAGCTCTACTTAATATAATTTCAATAAGTAATAGTTAGTAGAAAAACAACCAATTGTTATCTAAAATATCTTGGAAGTTGATTACGTGGAATTGAGTGAGTCTGATACTTGTAATTGGTAGGTTAATTCCCTGTGGGATTCGACTCTGGACTAAATACTCGGAATATATTGACAACGATCACAGTCTTTTTTATAAGGCATAATTGGGCGTGATCACTCTCCTATTCTCAAGAAAAAAAAAATTAAGCTCTCTTTGTTCTCTTTTTCCGATTTCTGCACTAAGTGGCTATTATTTGGCTGGTTGAAAGCCAAGGCCAAATTCTCTGGAACTTAACTGCTATTGCATTCTTACTTGCTTTCTTTTCAACTAGTATTCCCTAACTCTTGCTATTCTGTTCTCTATGCTTTATTCGACTATTCAGTTTCTTCTCAACTAGTATGCCTAGATTCATGCTGAATAAAATCAGTAGGCAAACAAATAGGTCCCAATGCTCGTCCTAATAAAACTGCCTTTATATTCTGTTTCTGCTCATATAGATATCCTGCCTATAGGATTCTAAAATTAATAAAGTTTGCTGATTCAATTGCATGCTTTTGTTGTTTACGTGTGGAGGTCAATGTGAGACCTTATTTGTTTATTTGAAAGTCCTATTTGTCTTTTGTTTGTCGCCTAGATTTCTCATTTTAAGTAACATAGATTGGTCTAGAACCATCCTAAATAGAGGTCCTAACACCTCCACGGCCATAGGTAAGGGACGGGTAGTGCACGCATAAGGAACGAGCTAGAAGCTACTAGAATGCCTAGGTAACAACTGAAAGATAGTAATTGGGTAGTAAGGAGATGATAGCCCGTGTGCTAATGTATGAGTAACACCCCAACTTGGGGAAGTTAGAAAGTATTGCATGGAATGATCCTATAGGCTAAACCTAGGACCCCCTTTAATCCTGTTTAAAGTAACTTGTATTGTCCAAATTGTTTTCTTCCCCTTTTAGACTAATTCGCTTAATTTAGGTTCGGCCGGGACCTACCGTTGTGGACCTCGAGGGGTGCCTAACACCTTTCCCTCGAGGTAATTTGATCCCTTACCCGATCTCTGGTGATGCAAACTGGTTTATGAGTTAATTTTTCTAGGTGCCCTAACGCACCTTAATCCGTTAGGTGGCGACTCTTCCAATCCCTTACCCAATCCCAAAAATAAGAAGTTGTCCCAGAAATGTCGAAACTCGATTTCGTGAAGAAAAAAGGGGCGCGACAGCATGGCGACTCTGCTGGGGATATTTCTAGGCTCTTACCATAACGAACCTAATTTTTGTGAATTAGTCTTTAAGAATGCCTTTGTTATTCCGTCAATACTTGCATACCCCTTCCCCTTCCCACTTTATGTGGTTTTATTTGCTTATTTTCAGTTATTCACGATTTCTCTTTCTTGTTTTATTACTCTTTACTGTGGAAACTGACTTGTCTCTTTGTTTTCTTTCTTAACTGCCTTTACAATTATTAAATACCGCATTTATCATTTTTCCATCGTACAAATACGTGACAACGTGCTATTTTCTGTCACATAAATCATGCTCAACATCATATTCCACTCGTGCGTAATTAATACCATAGCAACGCTTGATGAGTGTTTATGCTCTTCTTATATCACCCTATTTGAATTTGGAAAGGCTTATTTGCGGTAAAACTAGTCGATCAACGGTGCAGTCAACGTTTCCGTGCCTTTCCCCCTCGAGTCGTCCACTTGAGGGTACCAATCTAGACTTCTATAGAAACCTTACTCTGACTATAACTGTACATGCATCATGGTCAAACCTAGCCTGGGCTAATATGTTGTCCACATAATAACCCTTTAAGAAAAGCCTTGTCCAAAGTCTACCGGGGTTTCCATAATCCCAATGGACGCAACCACGATCTGTGCATTAATTTGGAGAAATAAGTGACAATATACTAATCATTAATGTAGAAATAGTCGAATCTGGAGGGGAAAAGGGTCTAGCTCTATTTGTTTTGTAGAAAATGAGGCACGAAGTCCCTAGGTTCATGATGGTCCGTAACATACCACCATTGTTGCTAGATTGGTGGGAAGACCTTCCATCAAGTGATAAAAACCATGTGAAAAGGGTCCTTGGAAACCTACTTTCCTTATTAGATATCCAACCAAACAACATGTTGATCGAAGCTGATACTATGTTCTGGGACGGAGAAACGGCCGTATTCCGTCTTGGAAACATAGAAATGACCCCTCTTTTGGAGGAAATAGGGGGATTCACTGGACTATATTGGGACATTCTCGGTTTATTGGTGCCGGAAAATTGCACTCCCAGAGGGTTTCTGAAAATGATGGGTTTATAAAAGAATGACGACTTGGTGTGTCTGAAGAAGTCTTATGTACCCTTTGACTTCCTTTATGAACGGTACAGTCATAACAAATCCTACCGTATCTTTCATGACGAGTTCTCCATCACTTCCTTGGGTTGGATTCATCGCAGGGTTTTCGTGTTCATCGTCTGCTTCTTGGGTATGATAGTGTTCCCAAGCAAAATGGACAAAATTCACAACAGAGTGGATATGGAAACTAAAGCCTTAATGGAGGGAATCGAGGACAAACATATAATATTGTCCCTATGATTATAGAAGACATATATCGGGCCTTGGATCGCTGCCGGAAGGGGTTCAAACACTTAGAAGGTTGTAATTTGCTACTACAAATCTGGTTGCTAGAACATTTCCAGGGAGGTCAATACCGCCAAGAGTTTCTGCGAAGATCGTGGAACGATCACATAACCTTTCATCACCCTAAGAGAATGACCTTTATCCCAGATAGGTTTGCTCAACCGGAGAATGCTATAGAATGGGTGCAATTTTTCAACAACTTGATTGAGAACCAGGTTCATTGGATGTTCGAGTAGTTCATCACCAATGAGTTCATCGTCCGATCTAGGGACGCTCCACACTTGGTGTCGATTGGGTTAAGGGGTATACACCCCTATGTTCTTATCAGGGTCATGAGACAAGCTGGTAGAAAACAGATTATACCATAAGTCTCCGAAATGAGTCACTACAGAGCGGATTTCCAAGATGATGACATCCCATATAAATGTGAAGCTCAACATATGTGGCACTTGAAGATTATTGTGGAAAGGGACACCATTGAGCCGGATCGATATCACGCAGGGCATGTGTACTTTTACCCATCATGGTTGGAGGACTGCGTAGCACGAATAGTCGGGCCAGGGGTCGGTCAAGGGAACAGATTCGTAGATGATGATGTCGAAGCACAGGTGAAGTATAACAGACTGTGCAAAAGGGTTCATAAGTCCAAGGCTGAGCATCTGGAACAACACAAAATTGATGTGGAATTAATCAATGAGTGGAGGGAAATGACTATCAGATCAAATGAAAGGCTAGAATATCTGGAGCAAGGTCTGATGGAGCTGGAAGGGAAGATGAGGAAAAGAGTCATAGACTGCCAGAATGCAAAAGGTATCGAAGGAGGACATCTCGCCAGGGCATACCTGTTGCTGGACATGCGCGACCTGGGGAACCTGATCGATGGAGCCAAGTGAACCAGTCCTGGAGAAGGTCCTTCTGGGACCAAGTAGATTAGGCTTATTTGTTTTTGCTTTTCGAATGTAATAAGGCCAAGTCCCATTAGTGACTTACCTTATTGTCGTTTTAGATTCGTCTTATTTATTGCGTTAATGAAATGAGGCAATTATTGGCATTAAAATTCTCCGAATCTACTTGTCGCTAGGCCTACCTCGGGCACAATGAGGCTCCCAAATTAGGACGCGAATTTACATTCCCGCAATATGTGTTTAAATACTGCAAACATTTTTCAGAACTCTCACTAACTTGGTTACCTTTTGTTTTTCTTTCTTTTAATTATTCCCATCCCCGAAGGTTGGTTCACACATACTGACATCATCGATATATCACACCATATCCAGAGTCCCTCCACCTCATCCCCCTCCAAGTGCATCAAAAGGAAAAAGGAAAGCTAAGATGGATAATATGAGTGGCGACAACACCGCACATGCTGAGAATGCAGAAACTTCTGATGGTCGGAGTACTCCGGCACCAAATGAATTGGTTTTACGGCTTGAAAAGAAAATACTTGAACTACAAGGTGAGCTTGAGTAGGTCCATAACTTGGAAAACCTCTCCTCACACTAAACGTCCCAGATATCAACCATCCAAGTATCCAAAACCCAGCGCCTCCTCAGAGTACACCTAACCAACGCCCGCAGAATCCTCCCGCACCCCACCAATATACAAACCCTCCTCAAAATCCTTTACCCATACCTACACCTCCTCAACATCAGCATCTCCCGACTTAATGTACGCAAACCACTTATCAGACTCCTCAGAATACCCTCAGCCTATCCCCGATCCCCAAAATTCAACCAATGATCACCACTATACCCAAACTCCTGGCATTCACCAAAAAAAACCCATATACGCGGAAACCTTACCCCCACTCTGCTCAACCAATCTCTTATGCACCAGAATCCGCCGAGAAGGACCTGCTCATTAAAAACATGGCAGAAGAGCTCAAGAAGCTCACAAGCCGAGTCCAGGGTGTTGAAGGAGGTAAAGGAATTGAATGTCTGAATAATGAGGATTTGTGCATTCAGCCAGATGTGGAACTGCCGGAGGGTTACAAGCCTCCTAATTTCGAAATGTTTGATGGAACGGGCAACCCAAAGGTTCATTTGAGAACATACTTTGACAAGCTCATATGGGTTGGAAAAGACGAAAATATTTGCATGAAGTTGTTCATGAGAAGCCTTACTGGAGACGCTCTATCTTGGTACATAAGTCAAAACCCCAAGAAATGGGATAATTGGGTAAGCATGGCGTCGGACTTCATGGATAGATTCAGATTCAACACAAAAAATGAACCAGACGTCTTTTATATCTAGATCTCAAGAAGAAGCCCACTGAGACTTTTCGTGAGTACGCTACTCGATGGAGGTCAGAAGCAGCGAAGGCCAGGCCAGCATTAGATGAAGTGCAAATGAACAATTTCTTTATCAGGGCTCATGATCCACAATATTACGAAAGGTTAATGGTAATCGAGAATCACAAGTTCTCTGATATCATAAAGCTCAGAGAAAGGATCGAGGAAGGTATCAAAAGCGGAATGGTGACAAATTTCGAGGCACTGCAGGCCATGAATAAATCACTACAATCAGGTGGCATATCAAAGAAGAAAGAAGTAGGAACAATAATGGTTGCCCAAGGTCTAAAATCTCCATTTGTGTACCAAACACCTCCACCCACATACCAACCTTCACCTCGGGGTTGAGTTTCATGTTATACTTTCTTAAGCTGTCGAACATTGCCTGAAAATGAGTCAAATGGTCCTTTGCGCGCAGGGACTTAACTAACATGTCATCAATATAAACTTCCATAGATTTGCTTATCTGATGTTCGAACATTTTATTAACTAAGCGTTGGTATGTAGCCCCTGCATTTTTTAGCCCGAAGGGCATTACGTTATAGAAATATGTACCATACTTCGTGATAAACGAAGTCTTTTCCCGATCCTCCAGATTCATTCAAATTTGATTATACGCGGAGTAGGCATCGAGAAAAGTAAGAATCTCGTGGCCGGCCGTAGCATCGATCAAACGATCTATGTTGGGCAATGGGAAAGAGTCTTTAAGGAATGACTTGTTCACATCTTTGTAGTCTACACACATTCTAAGTTTGTTTCCCTTTTTAGGGACTACTACTACATTAGCTAGCCACTCGGGATATTTTACTTTCCTAATAGACCCTGTCTTAAGAAGTTTGGTTACCTCGTTTTTGATGAATGCGTGCTTTACCTCGGACCGAGGCCTCCTCTTTTGTTTCACCGGTTTAAATCTGGGACCGACACTTAGTCGATAGGTTGTTATCTCTGGTGGGATCCCTGTCATATCTAAGTGGGACCAAGAAAAGCAATCAATGTTATCGATAAGGAATTGAATGAGTTTTTTTCCTGAGTTCGGGGGTTAATCCCGTTCCTAGGTATACCTTTCATTCTGGTAGATACTCGATCAATATCACATGTTCAAGTTCCTCGACCGTAGACTTTGTCGCGTCTGACTCCTCGGAGGCGAAGAAAGCTCGAGGAGTTAGGAAATCTTTTTCTTCGTCCTCGACCACCTGTTCCTCAATCACCTATTCTTCGGGCTCAACCGAGGATATAGGTTGTGATTTCTATTTTGGCTACCTGTTTTTCCTTGACGCTTGACTTTTCCGAAGTAGATGGCGTCGATACTGGTGCCAAGTCATGTACTGCAAACATCTCCTTAGCTGTATGCTGCTCCCCATATACCGTTTTCACGCCATCTTTTGTTGGGAAACTCATCATTTGATGAAGGGTTGATGGAATTGCCCTCATGCTGTGGATCCACGGCCTTCCAAGCAAATCATTATACCTCATGTCACCTTCTATGACATGAAACTTTGTGTCTTGTATGGTTCCGGCCACGTTTACTGGAGGATGATTTCCCCCTTCATTATTTCATTTGCCATGTTGAAGCCATTCAAGACTCGAGATGCTAGTACGATTTGGTCAAGCAGCCCCCAGCTGCTCCACGACTCTCGATCTGATTATATTTGCTGAGCTACCTGGATCCACGAGAACACGTTTAACTTGAACTTAATTTCAAAGAATAGAAATTACCAGTGCATCGTTGTGAGACTGAGATAAGCCTTCGGTGTCTTCCTCATTGAATATGAGGGTGTCCTCGGGCATGTAGTCTCGAGTCCGCTTCTCCCTTATGATTGATACTTTGGTGTGTTTGAATATGGGTCCCTATGGGACGTCGACTACGCCGATGATCATGTGAATGACATGTTGGGGCTCCTCTGGTTCGTTTTTCCTGTTGGCGTCTCTTTCTTTGAAGTGGTTCTTGGCCCTGTCGCTGGGAAATTCTTGAAGATGCGTCTCATTGAACAATAGGTCTACCTCCTCTCTTAGTTGCCTGAAATCCTCGGTCTCGTGCACATGTGTACCGTAATACTTACACATCAAGTTGGGATTCCTCTGAGAAGGATCAGTTTGTATGGGTTTAGTCTATCTGGTATCTCTGATTTTCCCAATGGACGAGACGATACCCGAGGCGTCGGCGCTAAAGTTATATTTTGATAGTCGGGGTGCCTATGACGGTCCTGAGTGCCTGTCGAACCAGGTCTTACTCATGAGTCCCCTAGAATTCTGAACTCGATCTACTCTTTGATTATTCCGAGGTAAGTTATGCCTCGAGCTGTTCCTTCGATCTTCGATGTACAATTGATACCTCTCCTTACTCGGTCTCGGTTCCCTATCTGCTTCTCTTGAATCATTTATTGCTAACCTTTTTGGATAAACCGAGCCTGAGGAGGCTCTCAACTGGTCATCTTCAACTCTAATCTTCGACCGGTATCTGTTATGCACATCTGCCCAAGTTATGGCGGGGTACTCAATCAAGTTTTGTTTTAACTGCCTCGATGCTATCGAGCTCCGCTCATTTAGCCCCTGAGTGAAAGCTTGTACATTCCATTCATGCAGAGACTGGTGGAAAATCCATTCGTTCCATTTGGAACCGGGACACAAACTCCCTCAACATCTCGTTGTCCCTTTGTTTGATTTTGAATACATCTGACTTCCTTGTTGCAACCTTTATAGCACCAACATGTTCCTTTACAAATGAATCTGCCAACATGACAAACAAATCAATAGAGTTCGAGGGTAGTTTATGGTACCAAATCATGGCCCCTTTGGACAAAGTTTCCCCAAACTTCTTTAGTAGAACATACTCGATCTTGTTGTCCTCCAAATCATTTCCCTTTATACCACAAATATATGTAGTGATGTGTTCGTTGGGATCGGTTGTCCCGTTGTATTTGGGTATGTCCGGTATGCGAAACTTTTTTGGAATAGGCTTCGGGGCCATACTCGGGGGGAAAGGTTTTTGCACAAACATTTTAGAGTCCAGTCCTTTCAAAACCGTATGTGCACCCGGTATTTGGCCGACCCTCGAGTTGTATGTTTCCACTTTTGTATCGTTGTCCTCAATCCTTTTCTCTCCCGACTCGATCCTCTTTGTGAGTTCTTCGAACATTCTCATGATTGTGGGGTCAGTTCCTGATCCATTGTTGCTCGACCTTTTCGGGGCTGGTTCAACACGATGAGTAGTTTCTGGTCCCACCACAATCGGGGTCTTTTGCTGGCTTTGCAACTGAGCGATGTCAATCTGTTGTGCTTGCATCATTTCAAAAATCACTTGGAGACTGACTTCCCCATCTCCTCGACCTTGTGTTCTTTGGCCATTGGGTTGAACTTCTCCACGCACGCTTCCTCCGACGTCTGTGCCCAAGTCGACGTTTATAGCAATGTGTGAACCAACATCGGCTGGGTTAGGAACTGGTGCTACCCTAGGGTTGAGCAGTGGCACGCCGGCCCCTGAAGCTGTTGCATTTTCATTTTCCCTGTGGAACATGTTTTAGCCTGAAATCAAAGAATCTTTGACAAGAAAAAGTGTGAAGAATAACGTGTGTTATCAGAAAGCTAGCACTAAAATAATCACTATTATTTTTAGCCCCACGGTGGGCGTCAAACTATTTACCTCAAAAATACGAGTAACAATTAAATTTGATTTGTGGGATTAAAGATATGTGATCTAGTCCAATACTAATTAATATACAAGTGATATAGAGTATGGATGAGAAGAATTGATGAACCAAAGCAATGTTGCTAGAGCAGTAGAGACCTCGAGGTGAGTTAGGAGCAATAAAGAAAGAAGAGTAAAGTAAGTGTAATAAAGCTAAAGAATGTTTCTGAAGAGCAGTAAACGAGAAAAGTAAGATAGTATATTCTTTGTCAATGAACAGATAGGATTACAAATGATTAGGAACCCCTTTATATAGGAGGAAAAATCCTAAATAAGATACACTTCTATTTGTAGTAAAGAATTTTATTGGTACAGCTGTATAACAACCTAGTACGAATTTGTACTAATTCGTACAAATCTATCCCGAAATTTTCTCCATGATCTTTGGGGACGTGGCGAGAATCTTGTCCTTTCCATAACAAACTCAATAACGACATTATTCGACATCAGTCGTACCTGGCTTCAATGCTCAACGAGCACCCAGGCCCTCGAACCTCTTATTCCACCTTCGAACCCGAGTTCGACATCTTCTGAACTTCTTCCCTCGAGGCAATATCTCGAGCCTACGAAGTCAGACTTCCTGATTTCGACCGTATACACAACGCTATAAGTAAAATAACTATAATATATGTGGCCTTCTTTTGGCCATAGGTTATATGCCTTGTTGACTTCTGTATAGTCTTTCATTGGTCACCTTGTTGGACATTCATTAAAGGCCTTGTTGGCCAATGATATTCCATAGGTGACTATCCTATTTTCTTATAAATAGGTTATCAAATGTCCATATAAGATACACCAAAGTTTGAGACAAACGTCTCTTGCCTTTCCTTTCTTTCATTATAGAGGTTTTTATAAGAGAGTTGAGTGTTGGGAGATATTTATGTGAATCTTTTTTTTGAAGTGATTTTGTGAGGTTATTCTTTTCGGGTATTTGGGATTAATTAGAGTATTTACTCTAATTTTGTACTCTCTTTTGTACTCTTGTTGCTACAGTGAAATTCTTCCTCTCCGTTTGCGGACGTAGGTCACACTGACCGAACCACGTTAAATTGGTGCCTTTTTATATACTTTAATTGCCATTATTATCAACTTGCATTGTCTTTGTTATTGTCATTATAACATTATTTGGCTAAATTCTGCACTACTCGAGTTCCCGATCCTAACAATAACTATCAGGAAGCTGACGTGTCAAGATCCAAATATTTTTATATGGTAAAATAAAGATATTTGGGTCTTGAAACGTGCAACCACATGTTTTCCGATGCCTGCAAGTAGCTAGCATTACATGTCCGTAACAATAACAATAAATTCGGTATAATACCACAAGCAAATTGTAGAGAAAATAGTATGTACGTAAGGCCTATTTTTATACACGTTACATGATCATACTTTAGACAAAATTATTAGAGTATTTTGGTAAGTTTATACGTTGGTCAAATATTTTTTGTTTGTTTATCTTTAACTCAAATTTAGCTCAAATCTTCAAATCAAATTTAAATTGCATCTGGAATGAGGATAAGACTCAATGCCAGCACCTTCTTTCTAGTTTGATGATTCAACAACCTACCAAGTGAACCTCTATAGTGCATGACAGTAAATAAATAATTCTTTTATGTATAGTTGGACCAGCTTTGAATATGGAAGAAGAATTGAATGACAATAACAATGGTAGAAGAATTTGGGGGTGCAAAGACGTAACAGGGGAAGAAGTAGAATGAAGAAAAGAAAGAAAAAACAATTGGAACAGGTGAAAAGTATTTTTTAAGATGTACAACGTGGGCCACATCGGTAAGAGATTCAAATGTGGAACATTTTGTGATATGATGTTGGGTCAAGTGATAAGGCATGTAGTTCTCCATTTAATAAATACCAAAACTATTTTTTAACCAAATACTTATACACTAAAGTCAGTCAAACCTCTTCTATTTTGTATAAAAAGAGAAGCAAAACAATTATATGATGCCAAGAGGCATAACCATAAGATGACATGTGTAAATTTTTAGGACAAAATTCCAACAAAATTAGTGTTTCAAGATTATTTTAAAATAAAAAAATACGTAAAAATTATCAATTAAAATTGGGAGTATTTTTTTCCTAATATGGTAGTTATCTTCAAATAGATAAACCCACATAGGAATCAGGTAGTTTTAAATTTTTGGGGGTAAACTTTAAATTTTGAGTTAAAGATAAAAAAGTTAAAATTTAAAATAAAATATAAGTTCAACCCAATTTATATATGTTAGAAATCAACGTAACAGTAATTTTATGCAACATTATCATGTTAGTTAATGTTTTAATATTATTATTTTTTCAAGATGAACAATTAAACTTAAATTTGACACATTATAGCCTTAAATCAGAATAAAAGTACCTTTCCACCATACATTTTCTAGAGAAAATGGTTCAATATAACTCTTTGTAATTTGAATAGAATAAAATATCCTACAAATATACTTGATATTTAAGAAATCTGAAATCAGTAAATAATATTAAAAAGTATTATTTATAAATTTAGACAAATCGAAGAACATGAATAATAGAAATCTCGCAATGAACGACTCCTATTTTTACTCTTATATAAATCTGCATATTTTTGGCTTCCTAGACTTTAGGAGGAAAAAAACTCAGACAAACTTAAATCTGCTTGGTTATGTGCTAGCATCTTTAACCAAATTAACTCAAACGTTTAATTTTAGAACATATTATACGATATCATAACAATCTCTAATAATTTTTAGTTTATATCTTATACAAATTAATACTTTTTACATGGTCTTTCATTTATTATCTGAATGTAGGAGAGAAAGAAAGAATAATTTATTTATATATGTATATTTTGAGGAAATGAAAGCTATCATTTGTGTTTGGATGATATTTGTGCAATATTTCTTTGAGTTACTTCTCTGTACGTATATACATACATGTAAGCAAATAGTGTCTTATTTAGTACTACTAAATATCATCAAAAAGTCGTTTGATGTCTATATGGTTTTTATTTTAATTTAAAAAAAAATAGTTAATTAAAATGTTACATAAAAAATCATACAAATTTGACAAATGGATATAACTACTATACTTAATATGTTTAAAGTACAAGATCATATTTTGATATGATTTTTATTTTTGGTTTTAATACTATACGTGCAACGCGCGGGTTATTAGACTAATAATCTCTAATATCTTGTCCTTCCCAAGATACTTCTTCCAAAACAAAATTCTTAATTTCCTCTCCTTTCCATTTCTGTTATTCATCCTTGCCAACATCCTCTTGTGTATGGCGATGCCTAGGTTGATGAGTCGGGTCGAACATGACGCTTGCTTGATCGTAAGTGCTTGATCCTAACATTCTCCTAGTGAAGATATTTTAATTTATACCTTTTGTTTAAATAACTTTAAGAGTACTTTAGTTATTTATGCAAAAATTATTTATTAATATTTTACTATATAAAAATTCATTTTATAAGAAATTCCTATATGATTTCTAATCGGGAAAGATTAAACACAAGTAAAATCTGCAGTAACATCTCAAGGGAATGTTACTAATGGAACATGTAGGAATAATAGGTCCTATTCTTTTTTTGTTGACCCTCATTTCAATTGATTGGATGCTTGAGCACTCAGAGATTTTTGTGAGTTCCTCGTATATAATAAAGTATCTTCCGCCCCCTTCCACAACTATTTAGATTTCCTATCGGGCTCTCCAATCTTACGTATCAGTTACTTAATATCAATAGTCAAAGTCCAAACGCATAAAACAACGACAACAACAACAACAAGCACAGTGTAATCTCACAAATGAGGTATGAGAAAGATAATGTGTATGCAGACATTACTCCTAACCTTGAAAAAGTAGAGTCTGTTTTCGTTAGACACTCGGCTCAAGACATAATATCAATATGCAAAGTACAAAACCGTAATTGTTTATTTGTAAATGTAATTTCAAGACATGATGCTTACCTGATATTCATTGATATTTTGGCTTCTGCTTTCGATCTTGGAAGTACTCTTTGTTTCTTGCTATTCCAGTATTGCTCAAGTAAATAACTTTGATTGACGAGTCATGCAAATGGTCTTTTACGAGTTGTATGTACAACACAGAGATCTACCCATCTACATAAATGTATAGTTGAATTCATTTTGTCCTGGAGAACCAAATGGTAATTGTGATTCACGAAACTGATTTGTCAGACTAGATGATTCAATCAAAGCAAAAATGTTAGTGAGATGATTCATCCTTAAACAACTCTGCTGATAAGGGAAATTTTTTTTATTTCAACTACTAATACAACCACCAGACACCATCCTCAGCTCGGAAATCCAACCAAAATACCAACAGACGATTCAAGAAATAGTTAGTTGTCTTTTGCTAAATCTTATTCCATGAAAGGATCTAAAACTCGGCTACTACAGTACGATCAAAGTAGCAACCAGTAGGTCCTCCATCTGGCAAAAGAGCTAGCACAACAGGGCCTTCGGCTCCTTCTTCGACAGGCATTGTTCCTGTATGCCAGTTTATATCGGTGTTGACATATCCAGGATGGACACAATTGATGCACATTTTCGGATACCTTCTTGCAAGAATTCTCGTGTAAGCATTAAGTGACACTTTTGATATGCTATATGCTGGTAGCATTATCTGCCAGCCGTTCACTTCTAGAGCATCTCGTTTCAGATCATGCAAAAATTCCTGCAGGATCTTTTCAATTTTATCTTCTGTCAAGTTTTCAACATCTCCAAGTTCCTTCCTCCTCTCCTTGTTTGGAACTCGCTGCATGAGAACAGAAAAAAAGATAAGAAATATGATTTGTTTAAGAGATTATGTTCCCATCTTGTTGTGTTGTAATTGGTGGACTATATTTTTGCTTTGATTATTTTCATCAAAAAAAAAAAAAAAAAAGTTTTGCTTTGATTAGCTATCAAGAAAAACAAAAGGATATCTGGTGGATTTAGTTTTCAGACTGAAAATGACTCGAGAATTAGGAAGTTCTTGTCCTCTGGCAGTTAATTGAAATAATTAATACAACCCCTTGAAATACAACAAGCTGTCATTGCGAGAAATTCCTTCTTATTCTCATTATAGGAGCCGATCATAATAGAAATCAAATTTGAATGGGTAATTTCTGCCTCCCTATACTTGGGCAGACGTGAAGACTTTCACCTAGTGTCGACTCTGCAGGGATTCAAACCTTGGTTTTCAAAGTTGTTATGCGAACTCTTACACATTACATTTTTGTTTTTAATCAGGTGAACTTAGCACATTACTTTTCAACTGTAATCCCTTTATTTTGGACTTAGCACATTAACTTTCATTGAACAAATTCACCAAGGTCAAAGAATTGGAAAGTAAATGATTAACTCACCAACTTTCCACTTCCTCATACCATTTTCAAATTATTTCTTTCTTAAAACCCAAAATATATATATATATATATATATATATTATGCATGTGAAAAGTGAAAACCACCATTCCCTAAAAGAGGTAACAGCGTGATTATATGGACTAAGGGAAGATTGAGGGTGCTTAAGAAAGTGGTTAGCAAAGAAGTGCTAGGGAAGTGGAAATGAAATTTTCTTTAATTTAAAGTTTAAAAGCTGTAACAACAAGGATAAACTAGATTCACTTAACAAATTGGAGGTTGGATTGTGATAATATAGGAACCAAAATTATAGCTAGCTCGAAACCTGCGACTAAAAGCACCAAAGAAAGGATTTTTTTTCTTCTGGATGTTAAAAGTACTATATTAACCTAAGCAACAAATGCTGTAAAATATTTGCAGTAGGGGCTACATTATTGATTCTATAATGAGCTCAGAACAGGAGTTCGTACGTGCTGATAAGCAATTTATAGGCACGGACTTCTGACAATTGGATACTGACTTTGCTATGACATTTCTCTAAGGAAATTCATAAAGATGCTCGATCCACATGGATATTTCCAGAAATGACAAGAATGATGTCTTACCTTTAATTCACTTCTAAGGGAGGACACATTAACAATCCTCGCTGAAGGGGAATTTTGTAGCAGCGGAAGAAGAGCTTCAGTAACATTCTTGACACCATAGTAATTAGTATCCAAGCATAATTTGGCACTCTCATAGGTTGTTTTCATTGCAACTTGAACCACATTGGCAGCTTTCCCTGCTAACTGTTTATAATAATAAGTACACGGGGTAAATCCCATTTGCAGCAATATAGAGTAATAATAATTACTCTACAAAAAATAATCGCAAGTGTATGATTACTACAAATGAGAAAGCAGGAGAGAGGCTAGAAGTGGTGTAGCGATTACAGATGAGATATGGAGGGATGGGAATCCTTATGGTTACAGCATAAAACAATCCCTCTAATCTAGTTCAGAGCACAATGAGAGTTGTCTTCCACCTCAAATTTGAGGATCAAAATTTTAAATAGATTTGGGAGTAAATCCCATATCGCTCAATTACAGTGTGCAATCCTTCATAAAACGAGACTGAAGAATTGACCAAATTATCTTACCCAGTCTACAGGATCTATGTTCAAGGCCTTTAGGGTAGCTTCATCGACTACTACTCCAGAAGCTCCAGCGTTATTTACCTGCAGAAATTTAATCAGCAATTTTTTGCATTATTTGCTTCAAGATCGAATAGAAAGCAACACATCAGAATTCTTTGAATATTATGCCATAAAATCTTCCTCACACTATGCGCTAAGATGGAAATTTAGCTCCAATTATTCCAACCAACTATCATGAGGAATTGGCCCATTCATAATCTTACCAGAATATCAAGCCTCCCATATTGTGTTTGTATAAACTTTGCCAAGGACTCAATGCTCTGAGCATCTTGAACATCAAGCTGATGGAAAACAACATTTGAAAAACCTTGTTTATTAAGTAAAGATGTTGCTTCCATTCCCCTCTTCTCGTTTCTGGCTGTTAAGATAACCATCACACCTGAATTTGCAAGCTGCTTGACAGTCTCAAAGCCAATTCCCTTGTTTGCTCCTGTAACCACCGCATACCTAGAAGCATCTCCCATCAATTCAAAATCAAAGTTTCTAACATTTTCTCCTTTAGAATCCTGTGCGGAGAATTCAAAAGAAGTGACAGGATAGGAAGAAAGAGGTACCGTGGAGCTGCTTTCTCTACATTAACTGCCATTGCTAATATCCTTTGAGATTGGAAGATCTTCTGAGGAAGTGCCTTCTGACTTTCAAAGCAAAGAGTAGAATTTCATGTAATGTTCTATATTTAGTTGTATGAGCATTTTATTCAAGGACAGTAACACCTTAAGTACTGTTGTCATATATGTGTGTACATATTTCAATTTTTGTCTTTAGTTTTTCTAGTAAATTATCATCCAGATTGGTAAGATTTAGACATTTTCAAGTACATGACCTCCTACAATTTTACCACATTAACTCACCAATCTTTACTTTTAACCAGCAAAAGAAACCTGTCGATCACTATGATCAAGACTTGCCCATTAATTTCCTTTAAGTTTGATGATGATGGTGTTCCATCCAAGAAGAGGAAAACAAGTAGGCAAGTGAACATAATGTTAAGAATACTGTATCTATAACTATAGGGCAACATGCGCAGCTGAGAATCTATTGAAGCTTATTGACGAGCTTTTCTCTAGCCCATGCACTATTATGCAGGAGAATAAATGGATTAAACAGTTCAACCCTTTCTAAGGACTTCGAAAACAAAAAAGCATCTGGAATGAGGTCTTAAAACTAGTACATTCCTTAAGCTAGCATTTGGACTGATAGGATGCTAACCTATGATTTATCAAAGCTCGGTTCCAATCAGATCACTTCCTTATACTTTCCTAAAGACTAGGTTATTTTTATGTCAATATATATATATATATATATATATATATATATATGTGTTTTTTAGTTTTAGAAAGTTCTATTAGGAACCACTTTGGAAGCTCAGCTATCATTCTGCCATGTGCTCTAATCCTCTGAGCCTCACCCCGTCTCTACTGGATCTGTTCCCCGGGGTACCCTCAAAAAAAGGATCCTTTCCTCTCATTCTGCCACGTGCTCTAATCCTCTGAGCCTCACCCCGTCTCTACTGGATCTGTTCCCCGGGGTACCCTCAAAAAAAGGATCCTTTCCTCTCATTCTGCCACGTGCTCTAATCCTCTGAGCCTCACCCCGTCTCTACTGGATCTGTTCCCCGGGGTACCCTCAAAAAAAGGATCCTTTCCTCTCATTCTGCCACGTGCTCTAATCCTCTGAGCCTCACCCCGTCTCTACTGGATCTGTTCCCCGGGGTACCCTCAAAAAAAGGATCCTTTCCTCTCCCCAGCTTAGATTAAAAGTTTTAGCCCTCTGCCTCACCAGTCCCCAACTAGAAGTAGAAGAGAGATAACAACTCCAACCATCGAATATCAATGGCCCCGGGGCTTTGGTCTAGTGATAAGCAGGTAACTTATGATGTGCGGGTTAGGCTTACGTCACGGTTTCGAGCCCTGCAATGCACAAAACCTGGTATTTAAGCGGAGAAGGTTATAGGAGTGACCCTTCATCCACCAAGTTTCAAACCGTGTACCACTAGCCCTCGGGATTTCTCGGTTATAAAATAAAAAAAAGGATTGAATATCAACAGAGACCAAATGATGAATTATGCCTATATGTCTAAGTCTTGATTGACAGAATTACCCCATACCCCTCTAGGAGTAGCTAGTATACGGTTGATTAATTGAGGTGTCTATACTCAGACATTCTGTTATTTAACACAAACAACAACTATCACCATGCCTCAGTTCCAAGCAAGTTCGGGTTGGCAATATAAATCCTCATTCCTTTCATTTAGCACAACTCGATTTAACACACAAAAAAAATAAAGAACACTCTCTCACTGTGCTATTTTCCATCTCCAGGGTCATGTCATGGCAACATTTAAAAATGAAAAAGAAAAAGAAATACTTGTACAACTCCAATTGTTCATAGTGATTTATTCTTACCTTTCTTATCATTGTAATCATACAAAAGAACCGTATTGTAATGGAGATATCACAAAATCAGCAAGAAACTAAGTTTTACTAATAAACTTATCTGAAATGAGATTGTCTATTTGCTTCAAAATTTACTTGCTAGTACTTGAGAAGAAAATGGTGAGAATCCAGTTAAACCAAAATGTTGACCAGCAACAGTATACTAAACAACCAAAACAAAAGATCAAAACCCCATTTCAAAAAGTTCATTTTTCTCGAGATCTGGAAAGAAAAAATGGATGGACTCACCTGCAAATTGAATGAATGGCTAAGCTCTTGTAGAATAATAGGGAAATGGGGTTAAAGCTAGTGACACTAGTAGAATAAGTACAAGTATTAGGAAGTGAAAAATATGCGGTGGAGTGAATCTTGGTAGCACCAAGTACAAATGGAGCCATCAATAGTCAAAACTACTCTCTTTTCCTAATTTCGTGGGCCTTCACATCTGTCATTTATTGGTTCACTGAACACTAGTGTAAAATGCAGTTTCCGACGGGTTCCTTACAAGCAGTCCTTTTTTTATTTTTATGGATTTAATAAATACCAAAAATGCTTTATTTGTTGGTCCGCTTATAAGGACACGTTTGTCCATAAAAAAAAAATTATGTTTGTCCATAAATTATGCATTTTTTGAAAATTTGTCGAAAATAAGTTTTCAAAAGATAAAAAGTGGTTTTGACCACTTTGTCAAAATTTGCCAAATTTTTTTTTTTCCACTCACAAAACTGTAACATTTTCAAGTGAAATACATGTCCAAATATAATTTCAATTTCAAATACCAACTCAACTCCAAATATTACTTTTTTCAAAAATTATATTTTTTATGTCCAAATGCCAACTAAGTTGGTCAACCATAATTTGTCGTTTACTATGGATTTAATAAATACCAAAACTGCTATCTTTGTTACGAAACAATAAAAGAACAAGAACAATATTATAGAAAAAGAGAGAAAATTCTTATTGAATTTTGGGATGTTTTACAATGGGGTAAGACCCTTCTATTTATAGGGGAAAAATGACTTAGCCACAAAGTAAAACTCTCTAAAAGATAGACATTCACTCTAAATAGAGTTCTATTTACTCCCCCTTGAATGTCTATTCAACAAATAATGTGCCTCGTTAAAACCTTAACTAAAATAAAATCCAAAATGGAAAAAAATTCTAGAAAAGGGAAAAGAGTACACATATTTAGAAATGTGCCTTTTGGTTGCCTCGTTAAAAACCTTGCAAGGAAAACCTAGTGGGATAAAACCTTGTAAGGAAAAAAGAGTGCAACGCGCATTAACTCCCCCTGATGAGAGTATCAATTCACACCCTTGAGCCTTCACATCCCGATCTTGTACACTAACTTCTTGAAGGTTGACGTTGGTAGAGATTTTGTGAACAAATCAGCCATATTATCACTTGAACGAATCTGTTGCACATTGATATCACCATTCTTTTGAAGATCATGTGTGAAAAATAACTTTGGTGAAATATGTTTTGTTCTATCTCCTTTTATGAATCCTCTCTTCAATTGGTCTATGCATGCTGCATTGTCTTCATACAAAATCGTGGGTAGTTTGTCACACTTCAAACCACATTTGTCTCGAATAAGATGTATTATAGACCTCAACCACACACATTCTCGCCTTGCTTCATGAATAACAATTATCTCAGCATGATTAGATGAAGTAGCCACGATCGATTGCTTAGTCGATCGCCAAGATATGGCAGTGCCTCTACAGGTAAACACATAACCTGTTTGAGATCGGACCTTATGTGGATCAGATAAATACCCAGCATCAGCATAACTAACAAGATCAGGACTGCAATTATTGCCATAAAATAAGCCCATATCAGTAGTTTCTTTTAGATACCGTAATATGTGTTTGATTCCATTCCAATGTCTCCATGTAGGAGCAGCGCTATATCTTGCTAAGACATTAACCGAAAAAGTTATGCCAGGCATTGTAGTGTTGGCAAGATACATTAGTGCACCAATTGCACTAAGATATGGTACTTCAGGACCAAGTAGCTCTTCATTCTTTTCTTGAGGTCGGAATGGATCTTTATTCACATCAAGTGATCGAACAACCATCAGAGTACTTAATGGATGTGCTCCATCCATGTAAAACCGTTTCAATACCTTTTCTATGTAGGTAGATTGATGAACAAAAATCCCGTTTGCTATATATTCAATTTGCAAACCGAGACATAATTTTGTCTTTCCGAGATCTTTCATCTCGAATTTTTTCTTTAAATAATCAATTGCCTTTTGGAGTTCTATAGGAGTTCCAATAAGGTTTATGTCATCAACATATACGGCAAGTACAACAAATTTCGATGTTGTTTTCTTTATAAAAACACATGGACAAATGACATTATTTATATAACATTCCTTTAATAAGTACTCACTAAGACGATTATACCATATACGTCCTGATTGATTTAGACCATACAAAGATCTTTTCAATTTGATTGAAAATATTTCCCGGGACTTTGAATTATGTGCGTTAAACTTCACGTTTCGCAAGTGAGTTCAACTCTGATTGGATTGCTTCTTGCCATTTTGGCCAATCATGTCTTTGTCGACATTCTCTAACAGATTGAGGTTCAAGATCCTCATTATCTTGCATAATGTTAGATGCAATATTATATGCAAAGACATAATCCACCACTATATCCACTCAATTCAAATTTGTCTCAATATCAATTGGATTTACTGATAGTTCCTTATTTTCTTGAGTCTCGGGCTCAGTGATTTCCTCATGAATCTCAGAATTTATTAAATCGTGGATTTCTTCATGAGACTCTTTCGTAGTGTCATTTTGATCATTTATTTTTATTTTTCTAGGATTTCGATCCTTAGAACCCAATGGTCTGCCACGTTTTAGGCGTGCGTGTGACTCATTAGCTATGACACTAGAAGATTGTCCAATAGGGACATCAATACAGATTGGAACATTCTCTGTAGGGATATTTGATTTTGTTATCCTTTTCAAATCCGTAAATGCGTCTGGCATTTGATTTGATATTCTTTGCAAATGGATAATCTTTTGCACCTCTTTTTCACAAATAGAGGTACGTGGATCAAGATGAGACAATGATGGATTTTTCCACAAAATTTTTCGTTTGGTTTCACCAATTTCTCCCCCTAAATTTGGGAAAAGTGTCTCATCGAATCGACAATCTGCAAATCGGGCAGTGAATAAATCCCCCGTTAATGTTTCAAGATAGAGAATAATGGAGGGCGATTCAAACCCAACATATATTCCTAACCTTCTTTGGGGACCCATTTTGGTGCGATATGGCGGTGCTACAGGCACATATACTGCGCATCCAAAAATTCTTAAATGAGATATATTAGGTTCATGACCCAAAACTAATTGCAACGGGGAATATTTATGATAATTTGTCGGTCTGAGACGAACTAACATTGATGCATGAAAAATGGCGTGACCCCAAACAGAAGTGGGCAGCCTCGTTTTCATGAGTAACGGTCTTGCTATCAATTGCAGACGTTTAATTAAAGACTCTACAAGGCCATTTTGAGTGTGAACATGAGCTACAGGATGTTCCACTTTTATCCCAATTGATAAGCAATAATCATTAAATGCTTGAGATGAAAACTCAGCAACATTATCTAGTCTAATAGACTTAATTGGATTATCAGGGAATTGCGCCCGTAATCGAATTATTTGTGCCGTTAATTTTGCAAACGCGAGGTTGTGAGATGACAATAGGCACACATGAGACCATCTAGAGGATGCATCTATTAAGACCATAAAATATCTAAACGACCCACTAGGGGGGTGAAACAAATGTCCCCTTGTATACGTTCCAAAAACGCAGGGGACTCAATCCCAACCTTTGTTGGTGATGGTCTTATAATTAACTTGCCTTGATAACAAGAAGTGCAAGAAAATTCATTATTTAAAAGAATCTTTAAATTCTTTAAGGCATGCCCATTTGAGTTTTCTATAATTCGTCTCATCATAATTGATCCAGGATGTCCCAATCGATCATGCCAAAGTACAAAAGTATTGGAATCAGTAACCTTTTGGTTTACAATAGAATGTGCCTCAATTGCACTAATTTTGTCCAATACAGGCCACAAGATAAAGATGGGAACTTCTCAATAATCCTTTTTTGGCCAGAGACATTTTTGGTAATGATGAGATATTCAAGATTATTCTCATCTATTGTCTCAATATGATATCCATTTCGGTGGATATCTTTAAAACTCAACAAGTTCCTCTTGGACTTGGAGGAGAACATTGCATTCTCTATGATAAGTATTCTTCCCTTAGACAGAGTTATAGTAGCTCTTCCAGAGCCTTCAATTAATTTACTACTACCAGAAATTATAGTAACATCTACCTTACACATACTTAAATGATAGAAATATTTCTTCTTTTTATGTGTCGTACATGAATCAACTAAGTAAATACTTTTACAATTAAACATTGATCCAAGTTTGCTTTGTGAGGTATCCATATTTACTTCTCATGGTTTGACATACAAAAGAAATATACGGATAAATATTAGTATATTATTGTCGATTAAATATTCATGAATTTGTTCAAATATTTAATAAGGGAGATAATTATTTTTTGATCGCATGCCAATTTCCACACAAAATGTTACGATTTATTTACAGTGGAAACAATTTCTGTGCTTAAAGTAAATCAAGAAAGCAATGTACAAGACCAAACAAAAGATTCCAGTGATGATAAGAACCCAGTTAAACACATCTGGATCGTCGAAAACTGTGGTTTTCAAGTTCATTTCAAATATTCCAGTCACCATAGCAAATATAGCAACCACAAAAGTTAAAATCAATATAGTACTATTCGAAAAACTGATACGTACTAGAAGTTTTTTTTTCTTTTCTTCAATTTCCATCAAATCCTTGGGCAGTCAAGTTTATCAAATTTGTAAATATCTTTTAAGTCATAATGAAAAAACTAAATTTGTAATACAGATGAACGTTATGTGCTTGCGTATTCTAAAACCAAACTACCCTGTAATTAAACGTGAACAAGATAATTCTAGCTTTTTCTCTTTCTTTGTAATTTTACTAAACAATATATAATTTGTTTAATAAAAAAAAAACTAAAACTATTTCATAAAATAAACAATACTAATCGATACTAATGACTACTACTCATATAAAGGTCTCTGATTACATGATGTTTATTTGTTAATTACTAAGAATAGGCAAAAATTAAAAATGAACTACTCAATCATCTTTAACCACGGATCCATCACCGATCAAGTGGTCTATTTTTCCATCAGGGTGCTCAAAGAAGTGTGTAACATCCAAGTGGGTGATGTCAAAATCATTGTCAGAGACATAATTAGCTTCAGTACCTTTATTCTTTAGAGATGCTTGATAAAGCTCAACCAAATGTCTTTGTACACGATAAATTTTTGCCCAATGGCCTTTTCCACCGCAACGATAACATTCAGTCTCTGAACCATTTGCCTTTGGCTTCTCATATTTCCCTTTCCACTTTTGGTGGTTATTTTTGTTTGGAGGGTGATTAACACCAGGAAAATTTCTTCCTTGTCCACGGCCACGACCACGACCATTAATGGGGCCACGGCCTTTCTCACGTTTGGCATAATGGGAATACACTTCATTCACTTCAGGCAATGGTGTAGACCCAGTGGGTCAATTTTTGTGATTTCTCATGAGAAAGTCATTATTTCGCTCAGCCACAAGGAGAAGAGAAATCAACTCTGAGTACTTCTTGAAACCTTTCTCTCGGTATTGCTGTTGCAAGATCATATTGGAAGCATGAAACGTTGTAAACATTTTTTCAAGCATATCATAGTCAGTGATAGTATCTCCACAGAGTTTCAATTTAGAAGTAATTCTGAACATTGCAGAATTATATTCAGAAACAGACTTAAAGTCTTGGAGCCTCAGATGAGCCCAATCATATCTTGCTTGTGGAAGAGTGACCAACTTTAAGTTGTCATATCTTTCCTTTAAGTCATTCCACAAAACAAATGGATCTTTGACTGTGAGATATTCTATTTTCAACCCTTCATCAAGGTGATGGCGTAAGAAAATCAAGGATTTAGAATAGTCTTGGGTAGATGCTTTATTTTTTGTCTTTAATGGCGTCTCCAAGACCCATTGCATCTAAATGGATTTCAGCATCCAACACACATGTCATATAGTTCTTGCCCGAAATTTCAAGGGCAACGAACTTTCTTTTCATAATGCCAGTCATAATTAAAAAGAGGTGAAACGTTATACCTTAATCTTCTCAAAGAGCTTCTTGAGACGGTAGAGTCTCGTGTTGATAATGTGTTGTGAAACAATAAAAGAACAAGAATAATATTGCAGAGAAAGAGAGAGAAAATTCTTATTGAATTTTGGGATGTTTTATAATAGGGTAAGACCCCTCTATTTATAGGGGAAAAATGACTTAGCCACAAAGTAGAACTCTCTAAAAGATAGACATTCACTCTAAATAGAGTTCTATTTATAACATTCTTACAATTATATAAATTTTCAGCTGTAAGCATTTTGCAAGATAGCATTTTTCATGGAAAATATTTTTTTTTAATAAAGCACACCTATAATAATTTTCTTGCATTTTGCAAGAAGTGATTTTGTGCATTTTTCAAGAAGTGATTTTGTTCGGGAGAACCAAATAGTAAGGCAAAATCGCCCCCGGACCACGTAAAATTGTACCCATTTGTCAGTCTAGTAGATAAACTTATGAATTTTTCATTATAGCAGTTGTACTTGGAGGAATAAGTACTAATAAACATCTCTGACCGTTGACCATGCTTACGTGGAGGAAACATTGCTGACATAGCGAAACTGCATGCAAATCACACTTAAATAGCGCGTGAATGTAGTAGTTTGGATAAAAAAATTAAATAAATAAAAATTTATCAACAAAAGATAAAAAAGAATTAATAGTCACCCTTTTTCCCCGATCTTCCTCCCACATCCTTCGTTCCCATCCCTTCTCCCTTATTTTTTTGTTTTGTATCCCATCCATCACCCAAATCAAAAATTGGGCTGAACTTAATGATTGCAAATTGGCGAGACGCGGTCGAGGTCGAAGCCAACTACGACTCAGTGGAGAGGAGTTTCCTAGAGAAGGATTAGCGCCGAGGTCGTGTAGAGATCAGATAACAGCAACAGTCAGAATAAGTTTTAGAATAACGAGAAGGAATATTCCATTGAATATTCATTCAACTGTACTTTTTAAGGTTTCCTAGGAAAATCCCCTATAAATAGGAAGAGATAAGGAATAAAAGGGGTTTTTCACTTTTCTGATAAGAACATATTGTAAAGGGTTGATTATAAAGAAGATACAAAAACTTGTCTTGTCCACTAATTCCATTGCTCAATATACATCTTTTATTCACAAGATCCAAGGATTCCTTATCCACCTTCGTTTTCTATCATCTCACATTGTTGTTGTTGATACCCAATTTTTCCTCAAAATATTTTAAATTTGCATATATAGCTTGAAAATCATGTATCAATAGTAATTGATATTTTTCCATAATTTTTCTATATTTGGATTAATCTATCCAACATTTTATTTTCAATAAATAATTATGAAATTGCATTACAAAATGATTTCAAAAGCATTTCTGGGTTTCATTAATTATTTTGGGCCTATTAAGACCAAATTATTTCATAATTAGCCAGATTGACACCTTTTGGCTATAATTGCAATAACTTTGCAATTATAGCCCAATCATACGATTTTATACTATATTTTATCCAGAAATTAATCATTTGTTCTTTAAATACTAAGTAATCATTCTTAATTATTTTCTACGCATGAAATTCATTTTTATAATTAACAGCTATTTTATAAATTATTTTATTTAATTGGATATTTAATAACTAGCCACTTTTATTTTCAATTATAGCCTAAATCAATCTGATCCCAACCCAACTAATTGGCCCAAATATCCCAGGCCGAACACCTAAGTCCACCCACCTAATACCCCACTTCACTCCTGGCTGTTGATCACTCAGATCAACGGTTCAGATTTACCCTTTCCATAATTAATCCAAACGACCCCCCTCCCGAACTCTCACTTCTCTCATTTCCCTCACCTGTTATCCGCCATCATCCCTTCCCCTTCTCTCTCAAATCCTCTCTACATCAAACCCTAAATCCCTCGCCATTCTCTGGTTCATCGGTAACAATGACGGTTCCCTACCCCCTAGCCTCTAAGCTCCTCTCTATGGCTCGATTCTTGCATCCCTGAGGTCCTCAAGGGACTGGTTGGTTATTTATCCACCCCAGGGGTCCGTGCTCACCTCCCATGGCTTTTATACCATTTTCAATCCGTCCATGGCCATCAGAGTAAGATCCTCTTATCTCTGGCTAGAACCTGTGGTTTCTAAGCCGATTCTCTTTTTCTCTTTGGGTTCTCTCTATGAAACCTTAATTTTAACACTAGATTTCTTAGATCTGCAATAGATCAGGGTATATTCCGAGTTATTTTTCTGTTTTCTTAAAGAATCTCCGATTTTCTAAAGCGTCTCTTCATCTTCAAATTAGGGTTCTTAAACCCTTTTCAAAAAATGCTTTCCCTTCTGATTTTAGTATTAATCTATGATTTTCACTATGTTTAAGCGGTTATTTGAGTTTTCTCTTTTTATCTGAGTTATTATGTTGAAAACCCCAAGTTTCTCGGTTTTAATCTGTGATTCTGAGTCTGTTTTCGATAATATGTTCACCTAATCTGTATGTGTACTAGTTTCTCATGAACACTCTGTGATTTTGTGATTTTCACCCTATGTTTGCTTGTTAGGTTTTTGAATTCGACTATTCCTGCCTATTATGTGTTTATTCCCAAAAATTTATGCTAGTTATGATTTTCTTCGACTTTATCCTACTTTGTCCATCAATCTTTCTGATTCTTCACTTATTCTGCCTACATCATGTTCAGTTTGTTAATTTGGACTATGCTCTATATGAATCCCTAATTTTTATATGATTTCTACCCTACTCGTCTTCCCAGGGTTCTAATTTTGTCTATTATATGTTTATTACGCTTATTCTCACAAGGTTATGCTAAATCAGTGCTATTTGTGAATCCCTGAATCTTTGTGATTGATCCTCACTAGTTTTTGTAATATTCTATGCTGATTTTAACTTGTGAAATATTTTCTAACCTTATTCTATGGTCAATTATGTTGTTAGCTGATTTTAAGCATTTTCTTTAATTAAAGCATGATGAATCTAGTCTCATTTACATATGATATACTTGTATTTACCTATGTTGTTTCCTTAATTGGCTATACTCAGCCTCATACGATTCTCTTTCCTTATTTTAT
>ML332289.1:0-52025 GCA_005239505.1 Nicotiana paniculata | reverse complement strand
TTCCTATATTACTTGTCGACCACGTACACTTGCGTGTGCATTGGGAAATCAACCAACAATGGGGCAGGAATTTATTTGGTTGCATTAAGGTGGGGTGACTTACTGGGGTGTTGGAGAGCTAACGGAGCACAGGTCGTTGGGTCCGTTTGATCAGTCTAATTGAGGGTTGTAGAGTGAATGACTCTCGAGAACGGTTCTGCCGGATTCAAGGATAAATATAACAATATGGAATCTTCAAGGTGTGTTTCGGGCTAGAACTGAGATTTACATTGGAGGGTGTCAAAACTTGTGGCATTTCTACATTATCATGGATTCTACATATCAGTATCAGGAAGGTGAAGGTAATGGCTTTAGATTCGCAGGAAATCTCTTCAGGGTAAGTATTTTGAATGTGGTACTTTTGGGGATTTAGAGGGTATTCAGTGGCTTATGAGCCTCAAACGGTATGGTTTTATGTTTGGGTCTCGTGTGGCGAGTCTGGGTTGAGAATTGCGGTATTATGGCCAAGAGAGGTATCAATTCGAAGGTAATCCAGAAGGAACTTGGATTAATAGGATAGCTTGGTAGTAGGTCGGATCGGCATGGTAAAGGGATACGATTAGTTCTTTGGGTGTTCATGAGGTAATGAGTTTTTACAGGTGTTTCTTAGAAATAATCTTGGGTTTTGGTGACCTGCGTAGCTTGGTTGAGTTAGAAGGATTCGGTCCTGAAGGTTTGGTGTTGTATAAATAGAATTCAGATAGTTCCTGATGGTTTCTACTACGGTTAGAGATGTGTAATTTTCGACGGGCGTGAGGAGCATGTAATGTATAGTGGTTTTCTTCTAGAAGGAATCGAATGGGAAGTTCTTGGCTAGTTGAGTACGTAGTTGCTTGTGTCTCGGAAGGGATTATGAAGTTCTTATATTTATCATAGGACGACATGGTATATGCGGTATGTGGTGTAGAGACTGAGGATGCATGTGTGTGGTCTCGGTTCAGTTCTAGAAGGAAGGTCATAAATTCTTAGGCAACATTGGCAGTTTCAGATGACTAGGTAGATGGTATCACTATTGGGTGGCTTGGTGAGGGTATACATTTCAGAAAGGGCAATGTGTGGAGTTAAGGGTGCTTCATTGGTATTGCGACGCTCTCTTGTTGAACCGACTGCTGATATTCAAGGTTGCTTGGTGGCATAGAAGGATTTTAGGGGTATCCCTTGTGGAATGATTGAGTATTAGGGATGTGTTATGTATTTGAGCGGTGGAGTTGGGACCAGATATAGTAATTGGTGCACTTCATGACTTCGATACTGAGAGTTCTCATAAACAGGTAATTTTATAGTAGTGAACTAAGAAGATGCGAGCAAGCTAGTTAGATATTAGTATGTACCATGGTTCAGTCATTGTGAACTTTTCGGTGAGTTATCTATCTGTTGTGGTGACCAGAGTTGATTTAGGGTTATTGGTAGGCCAATATGAGTGTGTTCTGCACCGGGTCGGAATGGTTGGCTCCAAATTGCTATGGTTGAGGGATGTACCACTTGTCTGTCATTGAGTTTATTTGTATTCTGGAATGATATATAAGTTACCCTTCGGTGTTGCGAGGAGTTGTGATCGTTGGTTATAGGCGCATATGGTGTGGTTCTAATTGGGCTTTATAGCTAGATTTGAGTAAGGTAAGTAATTGGGTATTGCCGGATTGAGACGTATTGATTATGTACTTTCTGATTCATATGGTATGGTATCGTCCGGTTTCCCCATGGTTATGGAATGCACTTTGAGTACTTGATATTGAATCGTGCATGGTTATTGATTTTGAGCAAGGTGACTCGAAGTATTTCATGTGGACCAGCGTGTGGATGGGATCACGCATTGTAGCGGAGTTATGTGGAGGTATGATCCTTGGTGTCAGATTTGTGTGTTTTGATTTTTTTGATGAGTGTCAGGCTCTTAGCATGGTGTTTTGATGGTAATTGTTAATGGCAGGATAGTCCTCTCGTGTGAATCTTTCTATGATCCGAGTTCGTGGGGTGTTGCTATTGAGTGCACGAGTTGCACAGGTTATGGCCTTGAATTGTATTGATGTGTCATGTCATCAGAGTGGTCGTGTTGGATGAGAAGAGGTCATTGGACCTAGAATGAATACTGTCAGAATTTACTATAGCATAGTTGGAGGGATAAATATCGGGAGTCGGCTTAGAAATCTGCTATAATTCCCGTTTGGGAAGGGGGAGCTTCATGTCTGGCTGATCAGACGAATGGTTGCTAGTTTCTAAATGTATCCTTCATCATCGGCAGTATATGAAAGTGTTAGAGTAAGTCATTTCTTGATAAGAGGTTATGTACCGGTATTGGGTTGTTTGAGCAGCTATTGTGATTAGGATATATCTCCATGAGTGTTTGAGTCATGAGGTATATTATGTGATTGCATCTTGGGTTACGGATATGGATTGATACAGCGTGTTCAGACTTATACACTGCATAGTTGTGTAATTTTGACCTTGTAAATTAATTCAGAAGTGGGAATTTGGTTCTAAGGTTTGTGGGTCAGGTTGGATTTTGAAATCTCAACTGTGTTGTGCTATTGGGCCTATATGGGATAGGGTGACGTGGAATCACCCCCGGGTATGTGCATGGTGAGGTTACGCTGCAGTTTGGTGGTGGTGGAGAACAACTCTTGGCACGTTCGAGGACGAACGTATGTTTAAGTGGGGGAGGATGTGACGACCCGGCCGGTTGTTCCGAGTGTAATAGCCCCGTTTCCCCCATTTCTGCTTCATTATATGTGGTTCAACTTAATTATGTTGTGTTAGATTGGTTGGCTCGGGTTCGGAGCGATTTTTGGAGAGAAATGAGATACTTAGTCTCTTAACTTGGTTCAATAATTGGAAAAGTCAATCGGAAGTTGAGTTATTGGTAAACAATCTCGGAATATAGATTCTATGGTTCGAATAGCTTCGTTAGGTGATTTGGGACTTAGGAGTGTGTTCGGAATGTGGTTTTGATGTACGTTGTAGAATTAGGCTTGAATTGGCGAAGTTGAATTTTTGGTGATTTCCGGTCGGCAGTGGAAAATTAGCTATCGGGGTCGGAATGGAATAACGAAAGTTGGAGCAGGTTCGTAGTGTCATTTTAGACGTGTGTGCAAATTTTCAGGTCATTTAGACGTGTTTTGGTTGGTTTCGGCTTCATTGGCGAAATTTAGAAATCTCAAAGTTCATAGGCTTGAATCCGATGTGATCTTGGTGTTTTAGCGTTGTTTTGGGTGTTTCAAAGGCTCCATTAAGTTTGAATAAGGTTATGGGAATTATTTGTGTTTTTGGTTGGGGTCCCGACGGGCTCGGGATGGTTTCAGATAGTCATCAGAAGGATTGAAGTTGGAAATTGCAGCTGAAGCTGCTGGTGCAACCGCATCTGCGGATAGGGAACCGCAGGTGCGGGCCCATAGAAGCGGACAAGAGACCGCATATGCGGATTTTGGGGGGACAGGAGGAAGACCACAGATGCGGATCTGGGGCCGCACCTGCAGAGTCGCAGGTGCGGAATTTGTACCGCAGGTGCGGAAAATTGGCTTTTAAGTGATTCTCGCAGGTGCGCACCTGGGACCGCAGGTGCGAGAAAATGGCCGCACGTGCGGAAATCCCTGGGCAGAACATATAAATAGGACCCTTAGTGGATTTTGGTAATTTTTCCTCCATTGTTTCATGAGTTTGAAGCTTTTGAAGGGTTTTTGAAGAGGGAAATCAAGAGTTTTTTGTGGAGGTAAGACTTTTGGACTTAAAACTCGTTTATGCGTGATTTATGGACTGATTAGTTGTGAAATTTGTGAGAAATTAGTATAAAAATTGGATAATTAGGGCTTGTAATTAGAGACTTTGAAATGGGGATTTGAGGGGCCATTTGAGGTCCGATTTTGATGTTCTTGGTATGTATAGATTCGTGGGAGCATGAGTATTTTTGTGATGTAAATTTTGTCGGATTTCGAGACGTGGGTCCGGGGGTCGGGTTTGGCCAATATCGGAATTTGTGCCCAATTGTGATGATTTTCGAATGGGTTTCATCTTCCTAGCATATTTTGATGTTATTAATTTGATTTTGATAGACTCGGAGCATTGGGAGCCGATTCTAGGGGCAAGAGCAATGCGGAGTAGTTTTCGGGCCGATTTGAGGTAAGTAACGATTGTAAATCTAGACCTGATGGTATGAAACCCCGGTATTTCATATTGGTTTGATAAATCAGGTGACGCACATGCTAGGTAACGAGCGTGTGGGCATTCACCGATAGGGATTTGTGACTTGGTCCGTCCCGTAGCGAATTTCAGTCGCATATTTGATTTGAAATCGTATGATATCCTGTATTTTTGAAGTTTGCATTATATTATTGGGTTGCATGCCATGTTAGGGCCTTGTGCCGAACGGTTTAGACGCTCAGGGTTATTTTTAAACTATTCTCACACTGTTTTTGATAGAAAATTTATGAACTCAATCATGCTTTATACCTGTTGTTGTTATCATTGTGATCACACCGTTTTAGAATACTGAGAGGTACTTTGGGAGGAGTCCCGTGAATTGAGATGAGTTGCACGAGTGGCTTGAGAGGATGACTGAGTGAGGACGAGAGCCGAGTTTGTGAGGATAGTTATGGATCGACCTGCACACCGCAACAAATATTATATGGATCGGGCTGCACGCCGCAACATATATATATTGGATCGGGCTGCACGCCGCAACAATATAGCGGTTGGGCTGTAGGAGCCCCTCCAGGAGTCTGTACACCCCTAGTGAGCGCAATCGACTATTATTTGGATCGGGCTGCACGCCGCAAAATATATATACTATGATTTGGATTGGGCTACACGCTGCAACACACACACACACACACACACACACACACACACACACACACACACACACACATATATATATATATATATATATATATATATATATATATATATATATATATATATATATATATTATTTGGATCGGGCTGCAAGCCGTAGCATATGTTATATGGATCGGGCTGCAAGCCGTAGCATATGTTATGTGGATCGGGCTGCACGCCGCTAAGGTTTGTGTGGATACATAGTACTTGTGGAGTGAGAGTGTTGAGTGTGAACATTAATGGAGTCACGAGTGACTGAGAGACCTTACTTATGAGTGACACTGTGCCTGAGAGGTTGTTACATTCATTTTTTTCTCACTCTTCTTTTCACTGAGCCTTTTAATAAAAGAAAAATTACTGTTTTATAAAAGTTTTGAACGGATAACTGGAATTTGTGAAGTACATGGTCGATGTAGACCTTGACCCAATTTATACCTTTGTTGACACTTATTTTGTGAAATTATGATTTAAATGCTCGTCACTGCACTCAAGTCTTTAGTTATGGTTGTTACTTACTGAGTTGGCGTACTCACGTTACTCCTTGCACCTTGTGTGCAGATTCTGGTATCGGGGCAGAGTGATAGTTGAGCTACCCCATTTGGAGCATTGTTCGGAGATTGTGAGGTAGCTGCTCGGAATCCGCAACCTACTCTCTCTCCTTCCTACTCTGTCATTTTACTTTACTTCCCAGACTTGTTGTAGTAGAGAATCTGTATTAGACTGTATCACTTCTTAGATGCTCATGACGGTTGACTCCAGATGTTGGGGCTGTGTTTAGACGTTCCGATCATTTTATTGTTTGAAATGCTTAAAAGTGGAAATCATTATGAAACATAGGATAATTTATGTATTAAATGGGAACCTTATGATATTTTTAGTAAATTTGGCTAGCCTAGTACCACGATAGGCGCTATCACGGCCAATTCAAATTTGGGGTCGTGACACCCTAGCCCGCCATCACACATTCCCTCTTGATTCATGGGATTTTCCTTCGATTCCATGCCTTATTTGGATTTATCTCTTTATTGGTTATACGATTTTTATGTGAATCTCAAGAGACTCGAATCAAATCTGGTTCAAAGTCTCTCATATCTCGGCTATTTTGTCTATGTTCACTCCGATACCTATGAGTACAAATCTTTTCGTATTTTTAGGGTTTCAAATCTCTGGTTCAAACCAGATTTGGTTCATTTCTGTTTAATTTTCTACGAACCTGGCTATTTTCTAGATAAATCTGTTTAGATCTGAATTGATTTGGTGTTTGTTTTGGTATTTCCCCTTTAAAATTTTGATATTTCTGTTTCTTATAGCTTTATTATTTTTGTGACCGATTTTTACCCTAAAATTAGGGTTCCAACAGATGTTTTTGCAAAAAACGTTTTAACGTATAAATGTTTCATCTCTGGTTTGCTTATTTAGTGTTTGACTGATTTTTACTTGATTTAATTATTTTCGTCTATATGTCTTTGTAATTTTTCCTAATTTCTAGAGTTTTCGACTATTTGATTATTTTCCTTTTAATGTTTCTGTCTATCTGTCTTTAACCATGACCGTTAATTGCTGACTAATTTTACTTACTCCAAAATTAGGGTTTTGAAATATGTCTTTCCTTTTTCTATAGTACTGGTATTTCCTTATTTTTCATTCGATTTACCTGTTCTTGCCTTATTTGGTCCGGCATTTGGTTGTTAATTTATTCTATTTTCCTTAACCTAAGTAATGCTGGCCTGATTTTATACTATTGATTGAAACCAACTTTAAACTAATCTTATTAATTGATTCCAATCCTTATTTGTCTATGATTGACTTATTACCTTATTTTTCTGCCTCATTGAGTACTATTTAAACCCCTTCTCCCTCTCCCCTTAGACAGACTCGAACTCTCATTTTTTTTAGTCACTAAAAACTTAAGCTCTCTTTGTTCTCTCTTGTTTTGATTTCTGTACTAAGTGGTTATTGTATGGCCGGCTGAAAGCCAAGGCCAAATTACTCTAGAACTTAACTGCTATTGCATATTTACTTTCTTCTTCTCAACTGGTATGCCCTAACCTTTGCAATTTCATTCTCTATGCTTTGTTTGACTAACCTGTTTCAATTCCTAGCATGATTCTGTCCTTTATATGACTATATGATTTCATTTGGTAATACTGGTAATTTAAGACTAGGTTATTTCAAATATCATGAATACTCTCATAAGTTAATGTAAGGTTTAGTTTGTTTCATTAACCTGTTCTGAACTTTATAAGGTACTATAAGCATGTAATCAAATATGTTTGTTGCCTAACTCATCTACTCTGTTTGTCTATTTCATGTACCTGGCTAACTTAGCTATTCTGCCTAATGGTTTCTGTGATTAAACAATGATTGTTATACGTTCAGTCTGTTTCTGTCTCTGTGTTCAAGCTATGACTGCTTTAATATTTAACCTAATCACATGCCAATGCTTGAACTACATGCTAAACATGAACTTTGTTTGTTTCTTGGTGCAGTTCTGTTTGCAATTATGTATTCTGAATTTGCTTGCTTCTGAAGTTGAACTATTTTTTAAAACCTTCCCCCTTACCCTTTATGCACTGGTTTTCAAACTCCTACTCTTAGTCATTTAGGTTCTCACCACCCAAGTGTGAGCACTGTCTAGGGTCCTTGAGACTCCTTTGAACTCTGACACACTGGGGACTGGTTTTCAGATCTCTTGAACTATCTTTTGAATGTGGTTCCAGTTTGAGAATTTCCCTGGGTCCCCTGAGGCCCTTGGGAACTTTGACACACTAGAATCGTTATTTTAATGTACCATGGATGGATCACTACTATGCTACCAAGCTGTTATGTTTGCATGCCTGGTTTCCAGGTTTAGATTGGTCCTATGAAGGCTCCCTATAGTATAATTGTTACTATTATGTAATTCCTTCAATACTCTGGGTTGTAATAATCTCTGTAATAACAAATTTTGGGTTAATTAGTAAAAACTGGGGGGTCTTCTTTTTTTTTTCTTTACCAAACTGGGTAGAAATCCTGCCTATATAATTTAACTATGCTGATTGAGCTATGTGAGTACTATACTGTGTTTAGAAATCCTGCCCATAGGACTTTCCTGATCATTTGGATTATGTATTTACGCTTGCATACTAGAGATCCTGCTTATAGGACTTTTCGTTTAACTCTGCATTAGAAATCCTGTTCATAGGATCTACACATATTTTCAACAAAAATTGCATTAGTGACCATGTCTATAGGATCCTGTTTGTTTGAAATAATAATATTTTCCTGGCAATCTGCTTAATTTCTGCCCACATACGGTTAATAGATACCATGCCCATAGGGATAATAAATCAGTTTCAAACCTAGAAATCATGCCTATTGGATTTAAACTAATAGATATCATGCCTATAAGGTTAAATCAGTTTTTAAACTAATAGATATCATGACTATAGGGGTTTAAATCAATTCAGCAATTAGAAAGCATGCCTATAGCATTTAAAAGGAATAAAAAACCTGTCTTTATGAGTTAAAATCAGTATTACACTTAGAAACCATGTTTATAGGTCTGTAATTTGTAAACTCATAGAAATCATGCCTAAAGGATTCTGTTAATCAATTCTGAATTCAATCAATTCCGGCCATCACCTTGGCAATCTGTAGGTCTCATTAATGATTCTGGGCTTAAAATTGTGACATATTACCTGCTTGGAATGCCTAAATTTGCGCTGAATAAAATTAGTAGGCAAACAAATAGGCCACAATGCTCGCCTTAATAAAACTGTCTTTATATTCTGTTTCTGCTCATATAGATATCCCGCCTATAAGATCCTAAAATTAATGAAGTTTGCTGATTCAATTGCGTGTTTTTGTTGTTTACGTGTGGAGGTCAATGTGAGCCCTTATTTGTTTATTTGAAAGTCCTATTTGTCTTTTGTTTGTCCCCTAGATTTCTCATTTTTAAGTAACATAGATTGGTCTAGAACCATCCTAAATAGAGGTCCTAACACCTCCAGGGCTATAGGTAAGGTACGAGTAATGCACGCATAAGGAACGAGCTAGAAGCTATTCGAACACTTAGGTAACAACTGAAAGATAGTAATCGGGTAGTAAGAAGATGATAGCCCTGCAGTAATGCTATGAGTAACACCCCAACTTGGGGAAGTTATAAAGTATTGCATGGAATGGTCCTATAGGCTAAAAAACCTAGGACCCCCTTTAATCCTGTTTAAAGTAACTTGTATTGCCCGTATTGTTTTCCTCCCCTTTTAGACTAATTCGCTTAATTTAAGTTCGGCCGGGACCCACCGTTGTGGACCTCGAGGGGTTCCTAACACCTTCCCCTCGAGGTAACTTGAGCCCTTACCCGATCTCTGGTGATGTAAACTAGTTTATGAGTTAATTTCTCTAGGTTCCTTAATGCGCCTTAATCCGTTAGGTGGCGACTCTTCCAATCCCTTACCCAATCCCAAAAGAAGGAGTTGTCCCAGAAATGTCAAAACTCGATTTCGCGAGAAAAAAGAGGGCGCGACAGAGGCCGATGCCCTCGCTGACTTGGGTTCATCGGCTGATGATGGTGAGTTCAACTTGAGGGCATTCTTACAACTCATGAGATCGGTAGTAAAAGAAGGTCACACTGAGATAAACTCAATGAGCCTAACTTGGGACTGGAGAAACAAATATATAGTGTATTTGAAGACTGAAAAACTGCCCTCGGATCCAAAAGAATTGAGGGCCCTACGTACGAAGGTAGCTCGATTTAGCTTGTATGGAGATGGAACCCTGTTCAGAAGAACATTCAATGTCTCACTCGCAATATGTCTAGGACCGGGAGACACCGAGTATGTTCTGAGGGAGGTCCACGAAGGAACCTGCGGAAATCATTCAGGCGCCGAATCATTGATTCGAAAAATAATCAGAGCCGACTACTACTGGATTGTCATGGAAAAGGATGCGAAGGAGTTCGTACGAAACATGAAGGATATAAAAGCCATGCTTTGATGATCCATCAACCCGAGGAGCTGCTAATTCGGTCTTGTCACCGTGGCCATTCATGAAATGGGGGATGGACATTGTTGGCCTCTTTCCATTGGCACTCGATAAGGCTCAATTTATATTATTTATGATTGACTGTTTTTTAAGTGGGTGGAAGCCCAGGCATATGAGAAGGTCAGGGAGAAGGAAGTCATCGATTTCATTTGGGACCACATAATATGCTAGTTTGGAATGTCGTCCGAGATCGTGTGCGACAATGGGAAACAATTCATCGGTACCAAAGTAAGCAAGTTTCTTGAAGACCATAAAATCAAAAGGATCCTATCAACACCCTACCACCCTAGTGGCAACGGGCAGACAGAGTCCACCGACAACCATATCTTAAAAAAACAAAAAGAGGTTGACTGACGCCAAAGGAAAATAGAAAGAAATCTTGCCCGAAGTCCTATGGGCATACTGTACGACCTCGAAGTCCAGTACCGGGGCCACCCCATTCTCATTGGTTTACGGCGTCGAAGCTTTAATACCTCTCGAAGTCAAAGAACCGAGTCTCAAGTTCCGATATGCGTCCAAGAATTAAACGACGAGTCCATGAATACGAGCCTGAAGCTATTATATGAAAGGCGTGAAATCGCCCTTGTCTGGTTAGCCGCCCAAAAATAGCGGATCGAGAGGTATTATAATCAGAGGGACAACCTTCGACACTTCAATGTCGGGGACTTAGTGTTAAGGAAAGTCACACTAAGGACTCGAAACCCGAACGAAGGGAAGCTGGGGACGAACTGGGAAGGTCCATATCAAATTATCGAGATCAACAAAAAAAAATCGTACAAACTCGGGGCAATGAACGAGAAGCGACTACCGAACAACTGGAACATAACTCACTTAAAGCGATACTATTGCTAAGGTACGACCCCATTTATTCCTTTAAATTATTTGCATTTTTGACTAACACTTGCAGGACACCGTCAAAGAACGATACAATTTTTAGGCCTGAAAGCACGCATTGCACTTTTTTTTCCTTGAACCGATTTTGTCCCAAATGGGTTTTCCGCAAAGGTTTTTAACGAGGCAACAATAAATCTTGCTAACTTAGAATTAAATACCGGCTATGAACCGATGTCAAAGATCGTATCAATAGTATCCGAGGATTCTCTACGATCGACTTCGAACACTGGGGGGCATCACCCTCGGATAATGACTTTAGCAAGGAAAGAAACTTTGTGATAGAATAGTCTAGTCTCGGTCAATAGGATTTATTGTAAGGGCCAAATAGTCAAATGAACCATGCCCACATAGACTGCCCGAGCCCTGACACAAAGCTTTACACGTGTGTAACCGTATATATTACGCACATAAATGAAAGGAAGTTTCTACTTTGCGGATAAATAACTTGTCCCTTAAAAAAAAGTTATCTTAAGAAATTTTCTACATTCGGTCCCCTAAATATATTGAGCCCAAGGTCCACCTTTATCCGGGTTCAAAGGATCACTTTCACTTGGGGACTGTCGTCTAAAGACAAGCTCGGACGGCCCGGGCTATCAAAGCCCAGGGACACAAGATCTATTAGGCAGTTCCCGAACCTTAAAGGCTACGGCCATCCCCATTCGGGGACTATTATCTTGGGCAGGCCCGGATAACTCGGGGGTGACGAGCCCATTGGGAAATACCAGGACTTAAAAGGTTATGGCTGTCGTAAAATGGCTTGGAGACGTCCGAGACACGTAACCAAATGCATAAGGCCTTCAAAATTTCTAAACCAATTCAAAAAGCTACCCTCGGCAAATTGTAAAAAATATTCTAAGTACTTTGGAGAAAGATTCCGGTCATACCGAGCCCCCCACGAGTCTTGAGCAAAACAGTCAATGAACAATGTTTGAACCTAATTATTGCATGCTAAGGCATCAAAATTCCTCACAATCATAAAGAAAAAAAACAAAGAGAATCAAGCTCGAGAATTTTCGAAGGGAAAAAAAGCCTTATATATATATGAAATTTTTTTACAAAGGCCAAGCGACCTCAAATAAATACAAAGCTACCAAAAAAAAAATTACAAGGCACCTAAGAAGCCTAATCCTCACCACCTGGGCCGTCGGAATCTTCCTCGTCCTTAGATCTACCCGAACCCTTGGAGTTTTCTTCATCCTCGGGTACGCCAACATTTTAGCCTCGTCCTCGATCCCCTTAACAATTTTGATCTCAGCCGACATATCAAAACCTCGAGCATGAACCTCCTCGACGGCCTTCCTTCGGGACTTCCACTTCATGTATTCGACAATGTCTTTCAGGCGGTCCTAGGCTACCTCAACATCGACTTTATATTGGGCCACAATCTCTATGGCATCGACTTTGGTTATTTCAGCCACCGACTTGACCGCCTTAAGCTCCTTGGCGAGGGACTACCAGTCGGCAACGGACCGTGCCTCCACCTTCTCATTTATCGATTGAATTTGGGTATCCGCCGAGGCCAACTTCTCCCGGGCTATTTATTTCTCCGAGGCCAGGCGATCCATCTTGCTCTTCTACCCTTCAGCCTCGAGCCCGAAGTTGGTCGATCCGATTGAGCTTCTGCTGGACCTGTGGATTCTGAGCGTTAGACAGCGTGTCTAGCTCATCATCACTAACTTCAATTTTTTTTACCTATTCCAACAGGTTGGCATGTTCTTTCTGAGCCACATCCAACTCGGCTCGGAGGCGCTTGATCTCACCCTTACGTTGCTCGTTGAGAAGTTTGTACATGTTTCTTTTCTTAACAAACTCTTTGGCTTTGGCCTCACAGTGGATCCAATCTTCCTGGTACCAAAGGAAGGTCTCGTGGTGGAGCACCGAGGCCTGCAAATACTAGAAAATATATTAGGATTACCAAAAAATTAGTTCAAATATGAGAAGAATAATTGGAATCTTCAAGAATTATCAAGGGTTACCCGGTTCAGTGCTTGTTGTGCTTCGTTGAACAACCACGACGAGTCCATCTCGTTCATTTTTTCCTGGTATTCCTCAATCACCAGGCACCAGAGATAACTGGAAAACCTACGGGGGTAGAGAGAACTTAGGCATCCTCTGGAATGGTGATGACAATTGACCGCTTCTGACGTGGATCCATGCTCGGGGTAGAGAACCGATTGACCAGTCTCGGGTTCAAATTAGGCCCACCTTCCCCCGAGGATGAACTTTCCTTGTTACCTCTAAGTCACCTAATCCGGTGACATCATTTGTGATGGTGGAATCCACGCCATAAAAAAAGCTTCGGAGGGGGTCGTTTGCTCTGTAGGCCCTCTCGTTGAGGTGCTCTTTCACCGTTTGGACCTCATTATACATGGACTCAGTAAACGAGGGTGACTCGATGATGTCTATCATGGTGAGTGCCTCCTTCAGGGCACTGCCCACATCTTAGGTAGCCTCGGCCCCGATCTCCTCATCGACCCCCCTATGAGGCCCTTTCGGCCTCACGAGTCTCTAGTTCAGAGGCCCCCTGCTCTTCGAACAACAACGGCTCGCAGGACACTTGAACAAAAGGATTCTCCCTCAGACTCACCCCTCACCCAATAGAGAGCATCCGAAGGTGGCGCTCGGGAGCTGACTTTGGCTTGAGCACCAGCCTTCTCCTTATTCTCTTTTTCTCCGAGCTCGGGGAACTCGATGCCATCCTCTTTTTTTTCTCTTCGGTCTGTCTCAGAGATGGGGACTCGACAGGTAAGATCTCACCACCGACTGGAGGCCTAAGTTCAACATTATTAGATAAGCCTGCAAAAGGAAGTTAAGGTAGTAAGGGCTTAATGTTAAAAGGTGAGTCCTAATACGACCTACTCGGAAAAGGAGAGTCCTAATACAACCTACTCGAGAAATAAGTCTCACATGGGAATGGGCCCCTCAACGGGCCTTCAAAATTTTTCACTATGAGCGCTCGGAATAACACATCCGAGAAATGATACCCTTGACCCACTCCTTGAGTCGAGGGACAACATTGGGGACCCGAGCGACGTCTGCACCATCACAAAACACCGATAAGGAAAATAAAAGTAAGTAATATATCGACACTCGAAAGTAAGTTATACTTTTGTGATGTATTCCACTTCTCGGAAAATGGCCTGCATTCAGCTGGGATCAAGTCCAAATCTTCATTCGAACAAAACGGCTTGCCAGCTCCGATCCTGTTCCTCATCAATACTTAAGAACGGGACTTTAATGGCCCGACGCACAAGCTTTATCAGTCCCCAAGGAAGATGCGGGGACTGTATAAGCGGAGTAGATGATCGATGGTGAACGAGCACCCATCGATTTTGCTTACAAAAAGCCAAAGGAGGATTACAATCCTCCACATTGAAGGATGAATTTGACTGAGGCATACCTCCTATATCTTGCAGAAATCTATGATGACCAGCTCCACCAGTCCCAATGTAAAGGGATAAGTGTAAACACTTAGATATCCCTCGACATAGGTGGTAATGGCCTCTTCGGGGTCGGGGACCACTATATCTTTATTGGTCCAATCGCAGTCTTTTTGGACCATAGGGAGGACCTCTTCGGTAATCAAGCAGATGTATCGAGATATCCTCACACCGACCCTATACGGAGGAAGGCTTTTCAACCTTAAAATTGACGTTGACCGAGCATCCCCCATGGATTAACATTTTAAAAGGGGGTTCGGTTACTGGTTCATCAGCGTTCGCGCATGGAGCAGCCTGCTTGGCCTCAGTAGGCGGCCGCGAAGAAGAAGGAGCCTCTTTCTGGGGAACGGTTTTGGAAATCTTTGCCATTTCTTTAGAAAATAAAGATGGAGGAAAATTTGGGAAAGATGAAGAAAGGAAGGAATTTGAACGTTTAGACTTGTTGGCTTGAGAAAAAGATGGGTAAAAATTCTTGCAAAAGGTCTCGAATAACCAGGGTAAAAGTGCTGAAGAATATTGAAGTCGTGAGGATACAAATGTATATGGTTTGATGTAAAGTAAAAATGGACAAAGGATGGGGTATTTATAGTAATCCAACGATGTTTCACGACCAGGAACGGCTGACCGACGGATGACATGCATTTAATGCCATTATGACTTGACTGACGAGACGTTTTAGATGTTGTCGTTTATGTCACGATGTGTCGAAGTAAGAATCAGAAGCTCATGTCGTTTCTCGTTGTTTACTCTCCGAAAAATGAGGGGACTATCTGTATATGGGTAAAATAGGGCTCATGGTACATCCTGGTCTCCGACAAGACAATTGTCACACCCTTTTTTTTTTTAAAATCCTCTATAAAAATATAAAAAGGATTTGTAAAGTTCGAAAAGGGTTTTTTAATTTTGAAAGTGACAAAAATTTGTGTTCAAAAGGATTAACTCAGAGTCGCCACCTGACATTTGATTTCAGTTTGTCAGGTCACCATTTTTCTAAAAATAATTTTTCCTTTTAAAACACTTTAGACTCCAAACTAAGTCCGCACCATAGATTCGGGTAAGGGGATTCATTTGACTCGGGGAGAAGGTGTTAGGCATTCCCCGAGTCCCGTAACTAGTACGGTTGCGTACATGATCAAGTTGGCTTTTAAGATATTCAAATTGAGGTTAAAACACAGAAAAGGGAAAATAAACACAAAAATAGGCTCGAGGTCGTCCCCACCTAATAAAAGAAAAATAGAAAAAGAAAAATTAAAGAAAAATCCTAAACGAACATATACTATGAATTCTCCATAATGCTCGTCAAGGCCTCCAAAATAGTTACAGACTTCTTCGGGGCATTCCCCGAAATAAAATAGTTACAAATCCTTCGAGGCATTCCCCATATAAATGAACTAAGGGACGACCTCTCGCCTAAAAAATGAAATAAGAAAAACCTAAGATAACCTAAGATTTTCCTACCCAAGTGTGATCGGCCTAAACATGCTCCTAGCGGTCAAAGCAATAAAACGACATTAACCAAAATTTGTATGTTCTAATCTTCTTTCAATTTATGTGTCCAACCCTCAATGTAACAAATAAATAACATTTAACACAAGATAACATGATCAAAGATCAATAAACTCACAATGTAATAGAATATAGCAATAAAGAGGAACGTTTAGAATGGACCTCAAGCAATTACAGTAGCCTAACATGAGCCGGAATCGAAATTTGACGGATGGAACCTTGGACAGAACTCAAATTGGCACCGAAAAATTGAAACCAGACGGAATAACAAATCGGCACCGGAAAACTCAACCATACATGGATTCAAGACTCAAAACAATGGTAGGGCCTTGTTGAGAAGAAAAACAGTTGCTAAAATCTGAGCTCCAACAAAACCGGCGACCGGAAATTGAACGCGAACTCGAGTTCACCTCAGACGCAATCCATTTTTGATAAACCAAATCAGTAGCTAATATTTTTTCGATGTTTTCTTCTTCGAAAATCAAAAGCCAGACTAAAATAAAACTCTAGTGTTTTTATATATGAATCCACTGAAATTTAGAAGAAAGAACTCCAAAAATCAGAAACTAATGAGCATATTCTTTTTCGGATTTGATAAGTAGAACTGACAATAAAAGGAACTAAAATTGTAGGGATTTTTAATGAGCTCTTAGAAATTTTCCCCGATTTCTTCCTGATTTCTGTCCAGCGCCATCCCTATTTTTCTTTTGCCCAAAAATGTTCCCCTGTTCTGTCCGTTCTTCTCTATGTGTGTGTGGTGTTTTTCATCGGGTTTAGAGGAGGGACGGCGGCTGGAAGGTCTTAGGTTAGGGTTTCTCTATTATTCTCAGGCGAAGGGAGAGGAGGTAAGGATCTGGCGGTTATGGTGAAGAAGATCTGGCGGCGGTTGTTAGGGATGAATGTGGCTGTGGTGACTCAGGCGGCGGCTGATGGTTAGGAGATGAGTGAGGTTGATGGAGTTGAAAAAGGGTGGTTGTTTGGCTGGATGGAAGCGACAGGAAGTGGATGTGGTCGTGGTTATCCGGCGTGAGGGTGGCGGGGATGGGGTGGTGTTGACTGGCGGCTGGTCTTTTTGGTTACTGTTTTGTTATGTGTGTTTTTGGTCTTGGGGGTGAAGGGTGTAAGGTATCTAAGGTGTGCTGATGGGTTTAGTGTATTAGGGTTAGGGTGTCCTTTTGGTTTGGGAAGAAGAAGATAGGTATTAGGATTTTTAGGGTAGTGGGTATGGGCTAAGGCTATTTGGGCCAAGGGGTTAATGGGCTAAGTCCGAATTGGGCTAAAAAAGTATAATATATTTATAAAATATAGGAATCACTCTTAATTAATTAACATATACTATTAAAATAAAATTAGATATTAAAAAATAAATTATTTTTGTATTTTTCAAATGTTATAATAAAGTAAAAAGTAGAAAAATAGGCTAAAGCCATGGTAAAATTAAAATACTATAAATATAAATATAGTAATTGACCTTAGACTAAAGATGAAAAAAATATTTTTTGTAATTTTTATTTTTGTGATAAAATAAAGTAAAAAAGATATTAGGCCTAACCAAAGTATTTAAACGCTAATAAGTATGAAATTTTGGGGAGACTAAAAAATTACGTGTCTACAGCTACCCCTCTTTGACTGGAAGCACGAAGAGTTTTCAGACAAAGAACGACTAGACAGATTTTTTGACCCGACCCTTATTTAGAGAGACCTAAAGTTAAAGAAAGAAGAATGTGACCGAGCCCTGGTATCTTAGCTGCCTACATATCCTTGGCTATAAAGGAATCAGGCCACGTGTAGTTCAAAAGTGAGAAGAACGGAGGAGTTTACTGTGGTGGAGAGCCGATTGAGGTTCCGTTCCGTCGAGGTCCCGGTCCGCGGCCCTATTATTACATCAAAATCGAAAATGAAAAAGACTAACTAAACCTGTCAACTATGAGTTACAAGATTCCTATCTATAACTCTTCTGAAGCTTGATCTTGAGTCTTGAATGGTCTTCATGCTGACTTTAGATTTGAACCTTGACGCTTGCTAGCTGTAGGTGCTCCTTCATTCTTCTTCTTCTTTTTTTGTTGTTTTTTTTCTTTTATTCTGGATTAATGCTACTTATGTTGGTCATCTACTATCGAGTCTCATTCTTGCCGCGATCTTCTGCTACTTTTAACCTGAATTGAATTTTGAAATGACTTCCCTTGTTCTCAAGGTGGGTGCCTGCTACTGACTTGAACTTTGAAAAAACTTTGAAATGAATTGCCTCATTATCCAGGTGGGTGCCTGCAATCAAAATAACAAAACAAACAAAATTTTCTGCCCCAGTTTGCACTTGGGAGATTTATGAGTTGTTAGAAAAACAGTAAACCACTTATGCTACTGATGCAATGATAAAATTAAACTAAAGAGTAGACTAGGATGTGCATCTCCTGTGAGCAAAACCAAGAATGTTTTACTAGCAAGTGCACGCGCTAAGAGTAAAACCTGAATGACTCAAACTAGGAAGTGTGTCTCCTAGGGGGAAAACTTCAACGACTTAAACTAGGAAGTGCGTCTCCTAGAACAAAAACATAACCTGCATGACCCAGACTAGGAAGTGCGTCTCATAGGGACGAAACTTAAATGACTCACACTAGGAAGTGCGTCTCCTAGGAATGAACTTAATTAACCAAACTAGGAAGTGCGTCCCCTAGGGATGAAATCTCAATTTAGGAAGTGCGTCTCCTAAACAAATATGACTTGAAAGACCCAAACTAGGAAGTGCGTCTCCTAGTAGTAAAACTTCAATGACTCAAACTAGGAAGTGCGTCTCCTAGGGGTAAAACTTCAATGACTCAAATTAAGAAGTGCGTCTCCTAGGAACAAAAACATAGCCTGAATGACCTGGACTAGGAAGTGCGTCTCCTAGGGGCGAAACTTGAATGACTCACAGTAGGAAGTGCGTCTCCTAGGAATGAACTTAAATTAACCAAACTAGGAAGTGCGTATCCTAAACAAAATATGACTTAAAAGACCTAGACTAGGAAGTGTGTCTCCTAGGGGTAAAACTTCAATGACTCAAACTAGGAAGTGCGTCTCCTAGGAACAAAAACATAACCTGAATGACCCGGACTAGGAAGTGCGTCTCCTAGGGGCGAAACTTAAATGACTCACATTAGGAAGTGCGTCTCCTAGGAATGAACTTAAATTAACCAGACTAGGAAGTGCATCTCCTAGGGGTAAAACTTCAATGACTCAAACTTGGACGTGCATCTCCTAGGAACAAAAACATAACCTGAATGACCCCGACTGGGAAGTGCGTATCCTAGGGGAAAAACTTAAATGACTCATACTAGGAAGTGCGTATCCTAGGAATGAACTTAAATTAACCGAACTAGGAAGTGCGTATCCTAGGGGTAAAACTTCAATGAATCAAACTAGGAAGTGCGTCTCTTAGGAACAAAAACATAACCTAAATGACCCGGACTAGGAAGTGCGTCTCCTAGGGGCGAAACTTAAATGACTCACACTAGGAAGTGCGTCTCCTAGGGATGAAATTAAATTAACCAAACTAGGAAGTGCGTCTCCTATGGATGAAATATCAATTTAGGAAGTGCGTCTCCTAAACAAAATGTGACTTGAAAGACCCAGACTAGGAAGTGCGTCTCCTAGGGGTAATTACTTAGATTAGGAAGTGCGTCTCCTAAAACAAAATATAACCATGAAAGACCCAGTCTAGGATGTGCGTCTCCTAGGGGTGAAACTTATATGAACCAAGATAAGAAGTGCGTCTGCTAGAACAAAAACATAACATGAATGACCCAGGCTAGGAAGTGCATCTCCTAGGGGTGAACTCAAATGACTCAAACTAGAAAGTGCGTCTCCTAGGGGTGAAACTTAAATGAACCAAGCTAGGAAGTGCGTCTCCTATAACATGAATGACCCATACTAGAAGTGAATCTCCTAGGGGTGAACTCAAACGACTCAAACTAGGAAGTGCGTCTCCTAGGGATGAAACTTAAATGACCAAAAACTAGGAAGTGCGTCTGCTAGGGGTGAAATTTAAATTTAGGAAGTGCATCTCCTAAACAAAAATGTATTTGAAAGACCAGATTAGGAAGTGCATATCCTAGGGGCGATGTGTGATCTTCTCAATAACCTTTGTATAAGCAGAATTGGGGCGTTACACCTGAAAAATTCAAGCTTTGATGTGAACGTAGCCTTCATCCCTGTTTTAGACAAAGAAAACTTGTGAGTTTAAACATGGTGGTTAGTTTGTGTCCTTGACCTTGAGGGCTTTTGTTTCTTCACTTTCCATGATAACTTTGATTCCACTTGGAAGACCTGTCTTGTTATTGGTTAACCACTTGCTTTGTCAACCCTTATCAATGAAACACCTCTAATCCGTTCAAGCCCAATACATTATACCCGATGTATTGCTCATGAATTGGCATTTACCGAACCTTTGCATTTCACATGAATCCCCAAAGCACGTCGATTATTATCAAATCAATGCGCATATTGTTCTTTCCTGAATTATGCCGCTTTGATGTACTATCCAGATACCGCTTTGATGTGCTAGCCAGATGCCGCTCTGTGCAATTGGAAAGTTCGTAGCAAATTATGAAGTCATTTCTCACTTGTTTTGACCAAATGGACTGAAAAAGAGGAATTCAGCAAAGCAAAAGGAATAGAGTAAGGGACAAGGGAAAGAGATGCTATTAAACAAGAAAATTACAAAGTAGAAACTTATCACATGTGGACACCAACTCTAATGACTATGACATGCATTATTGGATTGAGCAGCCTAATCTGTCAAGCAAGTCTAATGTTCCACTCTTCTTATACCTCTGTACCGTGAAACTGGGCTTCAATGCTCCGATCATCCTATCTGATTCACGATCCTTATTCGACTTGTAGTGCCCTAAAGGGTTTTCACCATCAATCCTCTCTCATTTGCTCTTTTCTCAACTCACCGTCGCCTTACGGTGGCCAGGAGGGTTTTCATCGATAAGGCTCTCTCATTTTATAATTTTCTCTCAATGCACTGAGAACAATGTATTACCCATGATGCAGGAAGATCATACTTTCACCACGCTTGATTTGGCATCCTCAAAGATTGGTCGGAAGGTCTTTCTTTGGACCGAATGTAGGCTTTTGGACAGGGTTGGAAAGAAAGAGTGACATGAAGGCTCAAAATAATTTATGATGAAAGGGTTCAAAATTACAACTTTTGAAATCAAATCTTTTGGCCAGAATTAAAACTTCTACCCTAATTTCTTGGTCTGGGGAATTTTTTTTTTGATTTTTTTTGATTTTTTACTTTTCTTGGATTTTTATTTTAATGGGACCGAACCTCAGAGTGAGGCTGCCTGCGTATCCTTAAAAGGAATCAGGTCAAACATAGTTACAACGTGACCTGACTTTTTTCATATTTCTTTCTTTTTCTCTTTTTTTTTTTCATTTTTTTCATTTTTTTTCTTTTTTTTTCTTTTATCTTTTTCTCTTTTCCTTTCTTTTTCTCTTTTTTCCCTTTCTTTTCTTATTTTTTCTCTTTTTCTTTTTCTTTTCTAGTTCCTAACTCTACTTCTGATTCCAAAAGAGAGGTATGAAACAAAATAAATTAAGGCTCAAAATGGGTAGCAAAAGATAAAAGTGTTTGGGCAGCAGAATAAAATGCCTTCGTCATACCAAACTTTCAAAATGCCAAGTACAAACATGCAATTAAAAATAAGCAAAAGAAATCATACATAGTATCTATTGATGGCATCAACACAAACAACACCGGACAATACCTTTGTCCCAATGAATGACCCTTGCCAGTCGAAGCAGATTTGACTCAACCTTATCTCGATGTGAAAGAATGCATTTCATCACTGACTGTTCTACCTCAAATTTCTGGAGAGATATTTCCTTGTTGTATTCTCACATCAACCTCTCGATTTCCCCGACCAACTGCCTCAGTTCCACTCAATTCAAGCTTTAGGTTATCTCAGAATGCGTGAATCTTTATTGTTTCCTCAAATGCATCCTTTTATCATATTCAAAATTGTTTCATTGCTTCGTGATTAAACTAACTTTCAAGACCATGCTGAGAATTATGTGTGCATTTCATGTCACTAGAGTCAGCATGAAAATAACTATAAAAGGAAAAGTGACCTAAACAAAAACTTATTAGAACTAACAGAAAATAAGAGATTGCATTAGAAAGATGATGAAAAAGGTTTGAACAAAACAAGCAAAATAGGCGTGGGTTACAACCCTGGAACAATCCTAGATAACACTAGACGGGTTACTACAATAAAACAAACTAGGCAAAATAAGAAGAACAAGGGTTTGAGCCACAAGACCATATTCAGATTACAACCCTGAAATAATCCGGACGACAGAAACGACTACAAAATGAACCACCAAAACTCCTTCTTAGCTACCCAATAAAGGAGTGTCTTTCCAATCACCAAGATCGACATCTTAGCCACTGAGTTCCACATCATAAGTGCTGGGACCTTCACAACCTTCAATCACATTATCTTCACCAGGTGGCTCATTGACTCCTTCGACCAACCTTTCATCATTGCAAACCATCCCAACAATTGGTACATTGTCATGTACCTATAGAGGATTATGTGTGACACTTGGGGTATTACTTCCTTGGACCACAATTATCCCTTCTTGAATCATTCTTTCTATTTCCCTTTACAAAGAACGACAATCTTCAACACTATGCCCTTGGACATTAGAGTGGTACATGCACCGTACAGTAGGATCAAAACCTTTTGCATATGGGTCCGGAGTATAGCCAAGGAGCGTCTCAATCAGGCCAGAATGTTTGAACTTTTCAAACAAGCTTGTGTAGGATTCTCCAATTGGCGTGAAACTATTTCGTTGCCTCTATTCCGCTCTATGCCCCTGTTTTCTATGGTTATTGGGTGCTCAAAAATGTTGTGAAGGTGAACGAGTATTTTGCGGTGCTGGTGCTCGCCAGAAAGGGTGACCTAGTGATTGAACAAATGACTGGACATTGTATGGAGGATAATGCTGAGGAGGATTATGTGGAGCTCGGGGATAGGTTTGGGGTTGGGTTGAGGCTATGTATATTGGTGAGGTGAACCCGCGGAGCCATGTCGTGATCCTGAGACAACCATGGCAACATCATCATGTTTCTTTTGACCCAGCAAGCTTCCCGTGTCATTCTGAGTTGCTTGTGTTGTGGCTTTTAAAGCAGAATAGCTCATGATCTTGCTCGACGTCAGCCCATCTTCTACCATTTCTCCTATTTTTACCACATCATTGAAAGGATTACCAATGGCAGAGATCAAATGGCCATAGTAAGTGGGCTCCAGATCTTGAAGAAAGTATTTAACCATCTCATCTTCTTCCATCGGAGGATTGACTCGTGCAGCTTTCTCCCTCTAACGGACCCCATATGCCGAGCAAAAGCCGGAGCCATATCGTCCCATGTGTACCACCTGCTGGCGTCTTGGCGGGTGTACCATTCTAAAGTTGCCCCACTCAGACTCTGGCTGAAGTATGCCATCAACAATTCGTCCTTTCCCCCGGCGCCTCTCATTTTACTACAGTAACATCTCAGATGAGCTACAGGATCCCCGTGTCCATCATACAAGTCAAACTTGGGCATCTTGAACCCGGCAGGCAGTTGGACATCAGGGAACAAACACAAATCCTTATAGGCTACGCTCACCTGGCTTCCTAACCCTTGCATATTTCTAAGTGACTGCTCCAAACTCTTTACTTTTCTAGATATCTCCTCCTGCTTCGTGTTCATGGTTGGTTTCTCAGTTTCATCATGCGGCTCAAAGTGGGGAATGTGGGAGTAAGGATCTGAGACTTTGAAGTGGGTTCGGGAGCATAGTATTGAGTATCTGGAGCTTGGAACGCGGGCTCACTAGAGGATTGGTGAAGGGTGGCTTGTGGAGGGGGTACAAAAATAGGAGCAGATGTTGGAGCAGGGTGTGTGGTTGTTTTGGTTGGTGAGACATGAAAAGTTTGGGACGAAGCGCCCGTGTAAGAGTGGTAAGGGGTGAAGCCTGGTGCGTGTTGTGGGGAGAGGTCAATGGTATTGGGCATTTAGGCTTGGGATAGTGGTGGAATGGAAGCAGAGTTTTCTGCGTAGCTGGTAGGAAATGAAGGTGGTGGGTGTCCCCTAACCCAGGCCTGATACATCTCCGCCTGATGTTTTACCCTACGGAGCTCCTCTTTCAATTCCGATTCCGATTCAACAATTTCCCTGGGGGGGTCCACAACTCCTGTGTCTGCTTCTTTGGTAGTCATGGCTGTCTGACGCTTTGACCTAGTGTTCTAGGGATGACTTTCCAGGATGCCAACAAACTAACCACCTTCCTGAAAACTCGACCGGTAATAGGGGAAAAAAACAAAGCCACCGTGTTAGCGTTAGGGCATTTACAATAATAATATCACATTGCGTGCAATGCACCTAGCAACAATTAACGGTTCTAAAAAGGCTTTGAGGGTCGTAGGGTCATATGGAATCATCCCGATTTTACTCTCCTTGCCCTTTTCTTCTCTCCTTGATTTTCTCATTTCTTTCCCCTCTTTTCTTTTGATTATCACTCTTTTCTTGCATCCGGTAATTTCCTCTCATTTTTTACATCTCACAACTTCTCTTTTTTTTCCTTCCCCTTTTTCCTTTTTTTTTTTAACTTTTAAAAATTATTTGATCGAACCCTATGTAGGTTCATGTTCCACATGAATCAGACCAAGCGTAGTTCTGAAAAAATGATGAATAAAATAAACTAATAAAAAAAAACCTTTTTTGAATTTTTCATTTATAACTTTTTTTTAGTTTTTTTCAAATACAAAATTGGAAGTACTATAACAAAAGACTCGACAATCTTAACTAGACTAACAGACTCGATATTACTGTACAATACTAGAAATTAAAAGACAACATAAAATAGACTCAAAAATATAAAAAAAAATCTCTTCAAGGAAGCTCCCAAATGTGATGGTCCTAGAGTATCTGTCATGCTTGAGTACTGGTAAATAGATCCATGCCTGAATAAGAAAAATAAGACCAAATAGATTAGAGACTTAAGACACTACGTAATTCCATGACACCTTCTATTGGATACATGCAAGGCATGATTGGGCTATTTTTTCAAAATGACTTATGTGGTCAAGGGTGGCTATTAATGCAAAACTCAACAAAAGTGACCTCAAAGACATGGAAATACATTACTGAATCTTATATGACTTCGAACTCCCAATAATTATGGCCCCAAAAATTACTTTGCAAAAGTGACCCACTTTGCAAAAATGGCCGATGTGGCCAAACACAACTAGTGATGCAAATTCAACAAGGGCCGACCTTAAAGTAATGGGATACTTAGTTGCGAACTCGATATTCTGAGCATGGGCCAATGAACCACTTTTGCGAAAATAATCTTATTTTGCAAAATGGCCGATGTGGCCAAAAGTGGCTAAATATGCAAGATTTGGCTAAGACCCCGGAAAGCCAAGAACCTAAAACTCACTAGGAAGACCGGACCCTATGTGTGTTGCCTATGTATCTCGCCCCGAAAGACGAGAATCAGGTATGCGTAGTTGGGGAAGATTGAATATGAAAGATAATTTTAAAAAAACACAAATTTGAAAAACTAAAAAAACATATTTTTTGTCTTTTTGAAAAATGATGAAACATGTAAAAAAATAATTTGGATTTTTTTTTTTAATTTTTGCAAAATGATGGGAAAGTATATTAAAAAAATTTGGATTTTGTTTTTCTCCCTTTTGTTTTTTGATTTTTTGGATAATTATGGGAAAGTGTAAAATCTTTTTGAATTTTTCATTTTTTTTTGTCTCTTTCTTGAAAATGTTGTGAAAGAAAAATATAATTGAGCCTTAATTGCTTCATTTTTCACCCTTCTTTCCCAAACATCAGTTCGTTAAATGACTTTTCTACCCTCAAAGATGCAACATGTATCACATAGGGATGATTGAATGTCTTTTTGGGCCACATTTTGATAAAATTTGGATAGGCCTCCTACAAAGGGACACGGTACCTAGGACCGAGCCCTACTAGGTCTAAATGACATGATGCAAATAAAATGAACTAAAGGCTGACCTAAGTTTGGGGTTCACTAACAAGGCAATTCAGGGGTGCGTATGGTCAATGGTGGCTGTTCAAGCTTCCCACCCACTCCATATGTCCGACGGCTCCCTCTCCTAAAATAAGGGTGACTCAACAAAGAGTTAGGGTACGCGATGCGTACTCCGAGACTTGTTGCAGAAAGAAGGCTCATGGATATACAAATGATGACAGTTATAAAGCGGTAACACATAAGGAAAAACGATAAACAAATAACTAAAACAAACAAGAAATAAAACAAATAAACCAAATAAAGAAAACAAACACCTCAACCGAATATCCTAAAAGCCAACAAAATAAAGTATATGCTCGAACCTGCAACTCCCCAGCAGAGTCGCCAGAGATGTCACACCCTTTTTTTTAAAAAAATCCTCTATAAAAATATAAAAAGGATTGTAAAGTTCGAAAAAGGGTTTCTTAATTTTGAAAGTGACAAAAATTTGTGTTCAAAAGGATTAACTCAGAGTCGCCACCTGATATTTGATTTTGGTGTGTCAGGTCACTATTTTTCTAAAAATAATTTTTCCTTTTAAAACACTTTGGACTCCAAACTAAGTCCGCACCAGAGATTCAGGTAAGGGGGTTCATTTAACTCGGGGAGAAGGTGTTAGGCATTCCCCGAGTCCTGTAACTAGTACGGCTGCGTACATGATCAAGTTGGCTTTTAAGATATTCAAATTGAGCTTAAAACACAGAAAAGGGAAAATAAACACAAAAAAGGCTCGAGGTCGTCCCCACCTAATAAAAGAAAAATAAAAAAAGAAAAATTAAAGAAAAATCCTAAACTAACATATACTATGAATTCTCCATAATGCTCGTCAAGGCCTCCAAAATAGTTACAGACTTCTTCGGGGCATTCCCTGGAATAAAATAGTTACAAATCCTTCGAGGCATTCCCCGGATAAATGAACTAAGGGACGACCTCTCGCCTAAAAAATGAAATAAGAAAACCTAAGATAACCTGAGATTTGCCTACCCAAGTGTGGTCGGCCTAAACATGCTCCTAGCGGTCAAAGCAATAAAACGACATTAACCAAAATCTTTATGTTCTAATCTTCTTTCAATTTAGGTGCCCAACCCTCAATATAACAAATAAATAACATTTAACACAAGATATCATGATCAAAGATCAATAAATTCACAATGTAATAGAATATAGCAACAAAGAGGAAAGTTTAGAATGAACTCAAGCAATTACAGTAGCCTAACATGAGTCGGAATCGAAATTCGACGGATGGAACCTTGGATGGAACTCAAATTGGCACCGAAAAATTGAAACCAGATGGAATAGCAAATCGGCGCCGGAAAAGTCAACCATACATGGATTCAAGACTTAAAACAATGGTAGGTCCATGTTGAGAAGAAAAACAGTTGCTGAAATTCGAGCTCCAACAAGACCGCCGACCGAAAATCAAACGCGAACTCGAGTTCACCTCAGACGCAATCCATTTTTGAAAAACCAAATCAGTAGCTAATATTTTTTCGGTGTTTTCTTCTTCGAAAATAAAAATCCAGACAAAAAGAAAAGTCTAATATTTTTATATATGAATCCACTGAAATTTAGAAGAAAGAACTCCAAAAATCAGAAACTAATGTGCATATTCTTTTTCGGATTTGATAAGTAGAAGTGACAATAAAAGGAACTAAAATTGTAGGGATTTTTAATGAGCTCTTAGAAAATTTTCCTGATTTCTTCCTGATTTTTGTCGAGTGCCATCCCTATTTTTTTTTTTTTTTGCCCAAAAATGCTCCCCTGTTCTGTTCGTTATTCTCTATGTGTGTGTGGTGTTTTCCGGCGAGTTTGAGAGAAGGGACGGCGGTTGTAAGGTCTTAGGTTAGGGGTCATCTATTGTTCTCAGGCGAAGGGCGAGGAGGTAAGGATTTGGCGGTTGTGGTGAAGAAGATCCGGCGGCGGTTGTTAGGGATGAAGGGGGCTGTGGCTGATGGTTAGGAGATGAGTGAGGTTTATGGAGTTGAAAAAGGGTGGTTGTTTGGCTGGCTGGAAGAGACGGGCAGTGGGTTTGGTCGTGGTTATCCGGCGTGAGGGTGGCGGGGATGGGGTGGTGTTGACTGGCGGCTAGTCTTTTTGGTTACTGTTATGTTATTGTGTGTTTTTGGTCTTGGGGGTGAAGGGTGTAAGGTCTCTAAGGTGTGATGATAGGTGTAGTGTATTAGGTTTAGGGAGCCCTTTTGGTTAGGGAAGAAGAAGATAGGTATTAGGATTTTTAGGGTAGTGGGTATGGGCTAAGGCTACTTGGGCCAAGGGGTTAATGGGCTAAGTCCGAATTGGGCTAAAAAAGTATAATATATTTATAAAATATAGGAATCACTCTTAATTAATTAACATATACTATTAAAATAAAATTAGATATTAAAAGTGAAACTATTTTGTATTTTTCAAATGTTATAATAAAGTAAAAAATAGAAAAATAGGCTAAAGCCATGGTAAAATTAAAATACTATAAATATAAATGTATTTTGTAATTTTTATTTTTGTGATAAAATAAAGTAAAAAAAGATATTAGGCCTAAACACAGTATTTAAACGCTAATAAGTATGAAATTTTGGGGAGGGTAAAAAATTATGTGCCTACAATAATCCTAGCTCGAGATATAATAACGTGGGACCAAAGTCTAGGGGTCAGTCTCATCGAGTCAGAATTTGGGGCCATGACATCCTACCTCGAGAATTTCGGGGTTGCTGTTCGGAATCAGTCTTAGCTTTGAACAAGTTTGATGAACACTGACGGGCAACAAAGCTTGGCCAACAGAAAGCCATGATATCCATGACCGACCGAATATTACAGCAGGGATCTCGGTACGTATCGGTGAAGGACCGAAAATCAGTAAATTAAATCAGGAGATTTTTACATTTTATAAAATTGTACCTAAAGTAGGACTCCCCTACTATATAAAGAGGATCTGATAATTTGTCAAGGACATTGTAACACACATTCCAAAGTAATGTATTATTATTTTCTCTATTCTTAGCTTTTTTCCTTTCGTTCATCAGTGCTGACCATTACGAGCCCGAATCGAGGGCAAATATCTCACTAAGGCTTGAATTATCTTTCGCGTGTGGTTTGAGTTTACTTTACCTTTATTTATTTTATTTGTCTTGAGTTACTGCTTTGTATCACGTAAATCCGCGTATCCTTAAAATCACTTACAAATTCAACTGTTATCCGATTTTGAGGGTAAACAGATATAAAAAGATAAAGAGTTAACTAATTTAATCATGTTGTATGCCCCGTTGCTACTCATGCAAACTAAAGGTGTCAAACGGGCTAGCTCAGTTCCGGACGGGCCCTGACCGATTTTTGACTGGACTGGACCAGCCCGGTAATAAGGGCCGGGCAGGGTTGGGTTGGGACAGGAACCGTCCTGTGCCGGGTAGAATTTTGGTAATGGTTAATCGGATCGGTACGAACCGTTACTGTCAAGTCAATTTGGAATCGATTAACTAGATCGGTTCAACGGCTAGTTCAATTCTTTTAAATAAATTGATCGTTGGCAACGATCTGCTGCCATTTTGACCGTTGCCCAACGGCTAATTTGCAAGAATAGCCCCCCCCCCCCTTTTTTTTTTTTAAAAATAATACTTTTATTATTTACTAATTTAGCCCTTTAAAAAAATATAAATAGACCCCCCCTCTTATTCATTTCTTCACTCATCTCTCAATTCTCAAACCGAAATTTTCAATTGTCATTCTCTCATTCTTCACCTAAATTGCAATAAACTATTTGGATCTCATTTTTTTGGAATTTTATTTATGGTATTATTTGAAGTTTGAACTTTGAACTTTGAACAATTTACGTTTCTTTGTGGTAATATTGGAGTTGTGAAATTCAGTTTCAAGCCTTCAAAAATTATCAAGTTTTCAATTTATTGCGGAATTCGATGCACTCGTTCCAACTCTTTCTCTTATCTAATATTTTATTTTCATATTTATTTTTTATTAGTAGTTAAATTTTCACAATATGTTTAATGTTGCAAAATGAGTTTGTAATAAGGTTGCTAATTGGAGTGATCGGAAAAATAGAAAAAGAGGTACTACTTCAACTTGTAGTAGTAATTTACATGACTTTACACATGTTTGTGAAATATCACCTGATAATAATATAGGTTATGAACAATTACAGGAAGATTATAGTATAAAGATAATGAATTAGAAATTGAAGATGAGATACCACTTACACCTAGTAGTGTTGGAGTTGGTAGAAGGGGTGGTGATCGTGGCACTAGTAGTAGATCACCTGTGGCTCCGACTAGTAACCGGAGAAGGAGAATTGTTTGGACATATTTTAACGAAATAGAGAATACTGATAGAGGTAAATGCAAAATTTGTAAAGATGATATTAAACATAAGAATGTAGGAAGTTTTGGGGGGTATTGGGACACTTAGTAGACATATGCGAATTACTCATCATATAGATTAGGGCTCTGATTTAGATGAAAATCAAGAAAATCTAAACTCTAGTACTGGAGAACTTATGAAATATGATAAAGTAAAGGATCGTGAGGGGTTAGCAAAAATGATAGCTTTGTGTTGTCTACCTTTTTCTTTTGCTTCTTCATCATATGTCATTATGTATATTCAAAGGATTTATAATCCTTTATTTAAAGGTACCTCTAGAAGTACTTGTAGATCTGATATCTTTAGACTTCATGGATAATATCAGACATACATGCGTTATTTGTTTGACTATCTTCCTCGTAGAATTTCTCTAACTTCTTATATTGGTCATGCTGTTAATGGAAATTATTATTTTATAATTACATGTCATTGGATAGATGATAATTATTGTTTGCAAAAACATATTATCATTTTTAAATATGATAAAGATCAAAGTCATACTGCTATTTTTATAAGTACTACTATTTGCGAAGTTGTTGCATTTTACAATCTTAATAAAAAAGTATTGTGTGTGTCTTTTGATAATACTTCTAACAATAATGTCGCTATTTCAATATTAAGACTGCATTTGAAACCACCACTTGACGAAAATTTTCATGTTAGGTGTGCATTTCATGTTTATAATTTAATTGTTAAAAGTGACCTTGATTTTTCGGCTGAGATTACTCATGTTAGAAGAGCAGTTGGTGTTATTCAAGGAAATAATAAATAATCTAGAATTAGAGAATTTAAGACTAAGTGTACCGAACATAAACCCTAACTCCAAATTCATGCCAAAAGAAATTGTTGCTAGATAGAATTATACATACTTTTTTTTTAAAATGTTGCTACAAATATAGATTGTCGATAACTGAAGTTGCTAATGCGCATTGTACTGATCCAAACTGTATGTCAACAACTAATACTTGGGAGGCCATTAATGATGTTAAATTTTTACATAAATTTATAAAGCTACCGTTGAGTTTTCTGCAGCATATTACCCTACTGTTACTATGACTTTAGTACATATAGCTAAATTTCTTAGAAAAATATAAGGATGCTGTTAAAAAAATGCAAGCAAAATTCAAAAAATAGTTCTTTCCAATTCTTCCTATTTACTTAATTGGTGTTGTTTTAAATTCTTCTGTTAAGATGTCTAATTGTCACTAATTAATCAATGCTTTATATACTTATATGGAGATTGGACCAACTGAAACCCCATTTATATATATATATATATATATATATATATATATATATTATTGTATGAACAAGCTAAATAATTAATTACAACATTATATAATTATTATGCAAATATAATTGATGATGCTGCTATTAATGTAGGCAATGTTAATCACACTATTCATTGTACTACTTCTATATATCTGCTACTATGGATGAAGATGAAGACCTCGAAGATTTTAATATTTGGTTTACATTTTCTTCCACACAAACCAGTAGTAGGAACATTGATGAACTTCAATTCTACTTGCAAAAGCAAACAAAGTCTCGCACAAAGGAATTTTCTCCATTGACACAGTGGTATGAGAATGAAAAGCAATTTCCTGTTCTTTCTGCTAGGGCTCGGGATGTGCTAAATGTGCCAATTTCAACTGTTGCATCAGAGAGTGCATTTAGTCAAGCAGACAACAACTAGGAGACATCCGTCACTCATTGGGAAGCAATGCTTTGGAAGTTTTAGTATGTTTCAGAGATTGGATTAGAACGAAATGAAGAAATCAAGGGACGTGAAGATGTTGATAAATCAGAAGATGAGAAACTCGGAGATATATTAACACATGGTAACCCCTCTGAATTTAAAACTCTAGAAGATGACCAAGAAGTTCATATTGATTATGAAGAACTTACTAAGGCAATGCAAAACCTTTGAAGTTCTTGATTTATATTTAATAATTCAAATTTGAATTTACTCTTTTTTCTTTAATTTAGTTGTTGTAAAATGTCAACTTTCATTTGCAAGTATGAATTAAAAAAACACTTGTAAATTTTAAATTAAACTTTTTTCCATCTTCATTGTATTATCTTAAATTCTTAATGAAATATTCAATTATATGGCTTTTAAAGACTTTGAAGTTTTTTTCAAAATTCCAAATATAAGGCTTTTAAAGCCTTTGAAATTTATTGAAACACTCTTTTTATAAGATGATTTTTATGTTTTATATTTTTATTTTTATCTTAATAAAAATTACGGTAGTTATATAAAATACACAAAAAAACAAAAAATTGGCCCAGAATCATTCCGGTTCAAATTTTCATTGACGAGACTCAAAACCGATAAACCGATATTTTGAAATCGATAGCGGACCAATACGGAGACCGACCGGTCTCCTTTTCCACAAGCCCAGACCAGACCGGCCCGGCCCGGCCCCTTGACGCCCATAATACAAACCAATATGTAATCTGCAGTTTTCAGAAGTATTATGATCAGGTCATTATGGTCTCCAGATTTAGCTTTTACACTCATTAATAATGCATTTTGCACCTTTTTAGGTAGAGGTATCAACTATGGGATTGCCCTATTGGCAGAGATTAACTTAGCGAAAGATTTTATTTTCATATAGATTTTATTTTCTGGCGAATGTAAGTACACCTTATTTTTTATAGAGAAATTTTTATAAAGCACTAAAATTTAGAGTTTAATTACTATACGTAATTATAATTTGCCTAATTATCATTTGTAAACAATTTGGGTATGTTTTAATTTTAATATTCTCAATTTGTCTTTTATGTCATTTCCTTATAAAAATTATGACATGTTTGAAGGCACAAGGTTCATTTCGAAATTTTGGTGTAATTAATACGAAAGGAAACAAAGAAAGTACTTTGTAAATTCTGAAGTGCGAGAGCAAAAAGCAAATGAGAAAGAGAAATTCGAAGCCTGAAGGAAGAAGAAAAGTAATTTTGCTTTCTTTAGGTTGAATGGGACTGGCCACACATGTGGACATAATTATACTTTTTGGATACTCATGAATTTTCTATACTGGCATATTTATCTCCTTTGATTCTTTCTCAAGAGACCGGTTTCCTTTTCTTTCAAACAGATGTGTTGTAGTACTAATTTTTCTTAAATTGTTTTCTTTTAAATAATTATCTTAATTTGCTTGGATTCGGTCATGTGCGGGGCACTTGCAAAACGCCTCGGGTTTTATGTCTAGAGTTCCATTTTATGAGGTTTATTCCCCAAGCGTTTGATTGTGTGCTCTAAAGAATACCTAACGTATAACGCTCGAGGTTTGTCTAACAGTTAATCAATTTCTGAACGTATGCGTAGATTCTAAAGAGATACTACTTCCTCGTGAATTTATTTTAAATTGAGATTTTTGGCTCAATTTTATCCCAATTTTATCGAGGGAGCAACCCCATTTTCATCTTGAATTGGTCAAAATATGACTGAGTTTCTTACTTTTTGTAGAGGATTAGATCCCTTATGCAAATCATGTGTCGAATTTCTTAATTAATATCGTTGACCCTCAAAATTATTTAACAAATAAATAGTGAAAGTGCTACTTATCTAGAGATATATGAAGATTGAGAGTATCTCAAATAATGAGCCATAATATTGCAAATTTAATAATTTAATTTAATATAGAAAATCATGGGAATGAATATTAATGAACATATCTTCACTTGTTATTGGTCTTATTTCATATGCCTCTCAGAATTATAGACTTTTATTATTTTGATAGTTGAAAGTAATTTTGTATTTATTTATGAAGGTGTGATATTTTAACTTATAGTACTACTAAATTATATATATTATTTATTTTTAAAAAGGTAAAATGTGTAGTTTGATAATATTTAAAAAAAAAAATGATGTTTTAATTGTTAGAAAGGCAAGACGTTATTGTTAATTTGTATCTCATAATAACTTTAATATTATTTCATTGTTTTTACTTCTAAAAACATGCTAGATACTTTATCTTTTATGAGTTTACTAGATGAATTTTGGGCCGTGATAACAAGAATGCAAATTACATGGATTTAATCCTAATTTCACGATCTTCGAATGACCTGAAATTCGGCAGGATCATCGAAAACGATCAGTTAAGAAGATCTCACATCTTTGTGGTGAATCACATCGTATTTTGACGATTCGGATCGTTTAGATGAGCTTTTTGGAGGTTTGACGAATTAAAATGGGATTTACATACGAAAAGTCATTCTTTCTATCATTTTATTTATGTCTAGTCTGGAACATGATAGCACATGTTAATTTAACATGAATTGGTATATGATAAGAATGTAGGTCATATTTTAAATTCTTAAAAAATTCTTAAAATGGTAATTTCCCAATTTTGGTCTCAATCTTCGGAGATTGTGATTTTAACGATCTCCAATTGATCTAAAATTTCATAAGTTTATTAGAAACAACCCATTGATCAATAGTCATTGATATGCAGTGAAAAATATTCATTCTAGCATTTTAAGACTGTTTAAATGGGGTTTTGAGCATTTTTTAATTTAAGAACTTAATCCTTAGAGAAAAGTTTGTGGTTATGATAAGGTGATGATCGGAATTAACCCCTATAGTTCCCATTTTTTATTTATAGTGGGATAATAAATTTACGAGTTGACATTAGGTCTTCCTCCATATCGGATAAACTTATTATGAACTCACTGGTATAATTACTAGTTATAGATAACATGTATTAACTCTCTATTTGAGTTTAAGGGTTGTATTTACAACTAAAATACAATCATGATTAAGTGGTAATAGAAATATATTCTTATGGACTTCCACTATTATTTTCAAGTGAGTAATAAAATTTATGCGTTGACTTTAGATTTTCCTCTGTATCGGATAAATTTATTCTAAGCTCACTAGGTAAAATACATGTAATTGATATCGTATACTTACTCTCCATCTGAGTATACTTGTTGGATCAATGAAATTTAATATTCTTTAATTTTTCAGATTTTTAATGTCCTTTTTTGTGTTATTATGGTATGTTGTTAATTTATAAATTAAAAATTTTGATCTATGGGTTACACATCCTGCTTCGGGAATTACGCCTCGCATGTTATTAAACCGCCTCATGTGCCGCCGTCTTCTAAAACATTGGTAACCATCAAACTGTAATTTCAACCCTTAAACGAGATTGTTAACTATAATTAACTTTGTATTGATAGTTAACTTGTGTTTCAGGGATTGGATTTAGCTTTGGCATTAAATATTTTCTATGATATATAGTTAAAATTGTGTTATCTTTTCAATTAAAAATTGATTTTATGTCTATAGTGCAATAAATTAAAAGTTGAATCACAATCCTTGACACAAACACATGCAGAGCTGAATCTTGAAAGCAGATAGCAAGAGACAGGTAAATAGCAGTTTTTAGCCTCTAACCAAAATGCAAATTTACTGTTACGTAAGGCTAAGTAAGGCTTCCTGAGATTCTTTGGAAGGGCAACGTAAGACTAAGTAACTGATATCTGTGTAGTTATTATACGTTAACTGAGGTCTCCTCAGTAAGCTAGACGAGATTGTCAGTGTCGTACGAGAAAACAATATCAAGAGCAATTGAGAGAACATAAATGAGAATTGAGAATGAAAGAAACCTTGATTGCATTAATAAAAGCTATTATAGAAAAGCAACACGGTGTTGAGGGGGAGAGACACCAGTACAGAGAATTGTTTGCTTACTAGAAAGTTTGATTGTTGATTCCCCAATAATGCTTAAAAAGAATAAACCAAAGTTACAGGACATGATCTAACTAAGCTAGAGTAATATAATGGAAAGTACATGAAATAAAACTACTCTATATTTACAATGAAAATGACTTAATTTTCTACAAGGTAGAAGCAAGTCTGTTGTCATCAACCTTGTATTTGGCATCACGGTCTGCGAGCGCGGCGCAGTTGGCATCTGCCTGCGGCTGGGCGCGAGCGAGGGCTATCGATGGGGCGACAGAGGCACATGCGCGCTTGTCACTTGGAGCAGCCAAGACCACGGGGCCGTCCATGGTGCTAGGCTTTGGGAGGCTTTCTAGGACGCCATGGGGCGCGTCAAAGGTGTCATGGGGCATGACTGGAAAGCCTCCCATGACATTCTCCCCCACTCGAGTTGGCGACGTCCTCGAGGCCTTACTTGCAAGATAATCATCAATTAGGCTCTTGTAGGCTTTGAGGTTTGTTCCCCTCTCCTAGGTATTCTCCTCTGCATCACAGCCCTGCCATTTCACCAAGAACTCTTGGTGATCTTTCGTTGAGGCGTGAATCACTCGATCATCGAGAATAGCTTCAGCACGCCTTTTTCCAGTTGAATTCGGGCCTCGAATACTGAGTATGGTGAGTTGGATCCTTCATGTCTTCCCGAAATGGTTTTAGAAGACTGACATGGAAGACGGGATAGATTTTCCACCAAGTTGGGGTATCCACCGGTATGCAACTTTCCCGATGTGCCTTTCAATGTACAAGGGTCCAATGTATTTTTGCAATAGGCGAGGTCCATGAACCCCTACAAATAAGTACCTCTTTGGGATTTTGACCATCACTTTATTCCTACTTGGTATTCAACAAAGAGACGATTTTGGGATTTCGCTTCCCATCTTTTGAGAAGCTAGCAGCTCGAGGAGATTTTGACATGTTTGGTGCATTCACGGTGTGTGGGAGTAGCGGTTGCTGGCCGGTAACAATTTAGAAAGAACTTTTTTTTGTACCGGAGCTCTTTTGTGAATTGAAACACAGTTGAGCAGCATCCAGAAGCTTCACCCAGTTCTTCTGCGATCCGATTACAAAGTGACGGAGATATTCCTCTACCATGACATTGAACCGCTCCATATGGCCATTAAATTGCGGATGAAAACTTGAGATGTGACTCAATTTTGACCCGAGACACTTAAAAAGTTGGGTCCAAAAGTTGCTAGTGAAGTGTGACTCGCGATCACTAACGATGTCTTTAGGCACACCCTAATATTTGACGACATGAGACAAGATGAGTCGAGCTGTATCTCCGACCTTGGGCAATCCGCTGATGAAATCCAAGGAAACGCTTTCCCAAGGTCTCTTTGGGACAACTAGTGGTTCCAAAGCCCCGCTTGTGTCAAGCGGTCTGACTTGTCCTTCTGGCATACTAGACAAGTCTTCACATACTGAGAGACGTCATCGGCCATATGAGGCCAATAATATGCATGGAGAAGTAATGACATGGTGTGTTCTTCAACGGGATGGTCGGCCCACAAAGTGTCGTGACATTACACCAGAAGATTCCTTCGCAGATCTCCTCCTTTAGGGACATAAAGTCGGTTCCCTTTCACTTTCAGGAAACCATATTCCATGTAGAACTGGCGAGTCTTGCCCTGTCCTACCAAATCAACCAAATATTGTGCAGCAGGATCTTTTATGAGTAGATCCTGTATCTAGTCTTTTATGGTAGTGGCTACTTCTCTCCCCCTTAGGGTTGCGAGTAGACACACTGATGCTAGATCAACTCTCTGACTGAGCGCATCAGCAACATGATTGGTCTTCCCACTTCGGTACTCCAGGTTGAAGTGAAATTCCGCTACGAGTTCCTGGCACCTGGCCTATCGACCATTCAGCTTCAGCTGGGTCATGAAATGGCTAACAACTGTGTTGTCTGTCTTGACCATGAACGAGGTTCCCAGAAGATAGAGCCTCCAAAGGCGTAAGAAATGAACGATATCCAATAATTCTTTCTCGTGGGCGGCATAGAGACGCTCTACATGCTTCAGCTTCCGGCTCTCATATGCTACATGATGCCCTTCTTGTAGCAAGACTCTGCCAAGTGCATAGTCGGAAGCATCCGTTTGTACTTCAAATGACTTGACCAAATCAGGGAGGGCCAAGAAGGGGTTACTAGACATAGCTGCTTTCAATGCGTTGAAGGCCTCCGCTCGCCGGGGTCCCCAATCCTAAGGAGTGACCTTCTTGAGGAGTTCTGCCAATGGCACTGCGATGAGGGAGTAATTTTTCACAAATCACCGATAGAAGTTGCATAGGCCAAGGAATGCCCTCAAGGCATGGACATCCTTAGGTGGTGGCCAATATGTGATAGCCTGAATCTTTTGTTGGTCCATCTTGATCCATCCTTCCTCGATGACATGTCCGAGGAAGTCAATATGTTTTTAAGCAAAGGAACACTTGGATAGCTCCACATATAATTCGTGCTCCCGCAATCGGGCTAGGACCTTCTGCAAGTGCTCCAGGTGTTCTTCTAGTGTTTGTCTATATACCACAATGTCATCCAAGTATACCACCATGAATTCTTCAATGTACTCTCGGAAAACTTGGTTCATCAGCGTGCAAAATGTGGCTGGAGCAATAGTCAAGCCGAATGGAATAACCAGGAAGTCGTACGACCCATATCTATTGACACAGGTCGTCTTGTGTTCATCACCCTATGCAATCCGAACTTGCTAATAACCTGTCTTCATGTCTATTTTGGTGAACACCGTCGCACCACCCAGTCTTTCGAACAAGTCTGCCTTTAGCGGAATAGGGTACTTGTTCTTCACGGTGATTTTGTTTAGAGCCCGATAATCCACATAGAGTCGTAAGTTTCCATCATGTTTCTTTTGGAATAGCACAGGGGACCCATATGGGGACTTGGAGGGCACGATGATCCCTGTGTCTAGCATTTCCGTCAACTGTCTCCATAGCTCGGTGAGTTCGGGTTGTGACATTCTGTAAGGCGGCGAGCAGGTGGCTTTACAACCGACACCCATTCTGTAAGGCGGCGAGCGGGTGGCTTTGCACCCGACACCAACTCGATCTCATGGTCCACAGTGCTCCAAGGCGGGAGTCACTTTGGCATGTCCCGTGGCATGATGTCTTCAAACTCCAGTAGCAGCTCCTTTACGGGTGCAAGAATGAGACCCGAAGAGCGTTCTATATCTTCAATTTGCAAAGGGTAGCCAGGAACGTGGGTTCATGTCTTTTGACCCCCTTCTTCAACTGCAAGGCCGAGATGTTCTCAGCGGCCATCTTCACAGGAATGTATGGGATAATGCAATTCTTTGCGCCGTTTGTTCCCATCATCAGTGGCCTCGTTTGTTCCCAATTGGGCATGGTGTTGGTTTGCCTCAGAAATTCCAACCCAACTATCAACTTGAAGTCATCTATGGTCACCACCCGCATGTTGTTTTCCTTCATAAGGACCAAGATTTACTGGTACTTCTTTGGCTACTCCATCCACTAGCTGAGGAGGTGACTTGGTAGCCTGGACACGACCCCTGCCCTTTCCTACAACTAGACCAAGGTGCTCCATCTGAGTCGAGGCTAAGTAGTTGTGTGTTTCACCCGTGTCTATCATCGCCCGAATGGGCTAGCCATTTACCTTCATCTCGATGAAAATTAAGGTCCTCTCTTGTTTAAGAGGAGTCCTCTCATCCGCCTTCTTTTTCCCTTTCTTGGTGATTGGGCAGGGGTCCTTCTTCTTTCAGATACCAACACTGGTTCCCGCTAAGGCCACATAAATAGAGTCAACAATTGCATTGAAGTTACCTACTGGTTTGGTCTGGTCCGTATCATCTACATCGTCATCCGTCCCATCATCAAAATCTTGATGGGCATTCATCTGTGCATGTGGGAGTTCATTATTCCAATGTGGTCCGCCGCAATGACGACATCCTGAAGGGGGTTTCCTCCCCCGATCATTGTTGTTAGATGCAGTGCTAGTACTGCCTGAGGAGGGAGCCTTAGATTTTGTTGCACTCCAATCTCCCCCACTTCTGCTAGGGCACCAGTGCTAGGATGACCCCCTTTGTATCCTCCTCGGACATGCTGTTGAGGCCTATCCTACCGAGTTTCCACTTGATAGTCTCCAAGCCACTCTGCTGCTTGGATCGCCTTGGGTAACGTGTCTACCCTTTGTCTTTGCATCTCCATACATGCATAAGGTTTCAACCCTGCCAGGAATGTGAAGAGTTTGTCTTTGTCCCCCATGTCACATATGTTTAGCATGAGTGCGGAGAATTCTTGCACGTAATCCCGCACTGATTTGGTCTGGCGGAGTTCCCATAGATTTCTCCTTGCATTGTACTCAACATTTTCGGGGAAGAACTGTAGGCGTATGTCTGCCTTCAGTTCTACCCATATCTTGAGAGCCTCTTCACCGACCCTGATAGCTTTGTACTTCACCCGTCACCAGAGTTTAGCATCACCCTGAAGATACATGGCAGCAATTGCTACCTTCTTAGCTTCTTCTAGGCCCCCCATGGCATCGAAGTACTGTTCGATATCGAAGATGAAGTTTTCCACTTCTTTGGCATTTCGAGCTCCACTGTATGACTTTGGCTCAGGAATTTTCAGTTTTTGTGCCACAGGGGCGAGGTTCACAGCACCCCTGATTTGGTTCTGCCTCCTCGAAGCAGGCGTTGTAAAACAACATTGCCAATATTGAGCTGACTTGTCAAGTTGTCTATATTTTGTTTCATGGTAGTCACCCTGTCTGCCTCTTGTGCATTGTAGGCAAATCCTTGGCACGCTCCTGTTGGAGGCCATCAAATTTACCAATACTTTCGGATGCCTCTGTGGCTGCCGTTTGTCTGTCTCCTTCAGAGTCGCGACTGATATTTTCTATGTTAACTTCAGCCTGGAGTATTCTGCGGCCCAGATCGTCCAACCTTTGCCCTAGGCCGGTTCTTAGTTCAGGCACCATATCCACGATGGGTCATAATACGTCAACCGTCTTTTCAAAGTCTGCAATGCGGTCCTCATGATTCACCATGGTCAGAAATGGTGGTAATGGCAATGTGTTCCCTCGTCCGATATCGTGCCTAGGCTCTGATACCAACTGTTACGCGATGCCTTATAGGTATTCCTTGGAAGGGCAATGTAAGGCTAAGCAACTAATGTCAGTGCAGTTACTATACGCCAACTGAGGTCCACTTTGTACGCTAGACGAGATTGTCAAATCTGTAATATCAAGAGCAATTGAGAGAACATAAATGATAATTGAGAATGAAAGAAAGCTTGATCGCAATAGTGAAATTTATTACAGAAAAGCACCACGGTGTCGAGGGGAGACACTAGCAAGAGAATTGTTTGCTTGCTAGAAAGTTTGATTGCTTGATTCCCCTAATAATGCTTAAAAAATATAAACCAAAGTTACAAGATTTGACCTAACTAAGCTAGAGGAACATAATGGAAGTACATGAAATAAAGCTACTCTATATTTACAATAAAAATGACTTAGTTTTCTACGAGGTAGAAACATGTCCGTTGTAAGAAACCTTGTCTGTGGCATCACGGTCTGCGCGCGCGGCGGTGTTGGCATCTTCCTGCGGCTGGGCGCGGGCGAGGGTTATCGGTGGGGCGACAGAGGCACATGCACGTTTATCATTTGGCGCAGCCAAGACCACGTGGCCGTCCATGGCTCTAGGCGTTGGGACGCTTGCTAGGACGCCATGGAGCGCGTCCAAAGGGTCATGGGGCGTGGCTAGAAAGCCGCCCATGATAGTACGCCTACATTGAGCTCGAAATATGTAAACACATACCAATATATATTTATACAAAAAACTGTATTCATTTAAAAGGGTATAATTTTAGTGGTATTCCAAATTAAAATAAAAAAGACACCCGTGCACAAAGCATTCCATTTATGCAAGGTTCGAGGAAGGGCCGAACACTGACGATGTAGCCATGCTTGCTCAGTGGCTAAATCCAGAGGCAGAGTCAGGATTTTAAGTTTATGGGTCTGGGATTCTAATTTTATAAGTCACTGGGTTCTAAATTAATAATTTGTATATATTTAATGGATTTTTTAAGACAATACACAGTGTAGACCAAAATTACTTGATTCGGCCGAACCCGTAGCCGAAAGGCTAGCTCTACCCCTGCTAAATCAGGTTGTCTGTACCTTTGCTAATTCTTCTGTTGTAAAAGCCTACGCTTACATAGTTCGAATCCATGACTATAAAACATATAGAAAACTTTATCGTTGCTCCGGACAATACATAGTGTAGACCAAAATTACTTGATTCGGCCGAACCCGTAGCCGAAAGACTAGCTCTACCCCTTGCTAAACCGGGTTGTCTGTACCATTAACTCTTCTATTGTAAAAGCCTACGGTTATATTGTTCGAACCCATGACCTATAAAACATATAGAAAACTTTTTCGTTGCTCCAAAACTCCTTTCAAACTCATGAATTACAAATTTTGAATCTGCTACGAGACAGATAATTGTTCGGTCCATGCACTCATATGTACAAACGAACAAAACTTTATGATGACTTTGAGACTTGAGGCAACCATATGTACCCACAAGAATAAGACTTTGAGGGACTAAAATAGCCAAAATAGGTGGCAAATCAAGAAAATGATAATGAGAGAGTATAAAGTTCAGTTGCTTTTTCATATGTTTGCCCCTTAGCTTCCACCTAAAGAATTTCCAAGTTGGTGAGCTAATAGCAATATATGCTCACTTGTTCAAATTCTTGATCATTCATGTGATCCTTGAATGTATAACAATGTGGTAATGATGATAAATTAGACAATTGAACTTCACTTTTTAAAGTTAATGGGGACACATCAATCATCAAAATACATAAACAAATGATTGAAAAGAAAGATATTTTCTTTTATACCAACTTGGTATTATTCTTTCTTATTTTCAGTAATATTCTTGAAGCTGTAGTTGTGCATTTGGTATAGATTCTTTTCCATTCTGTAAAATCTAGAACCCTCTTTAGGGAAATGGACGGATGAATTGTGATTTTGCTGGTTTTTCTTTTGATTCTCTTATTTCCACGGTTGAAAAGATTGCATGCTTTTTTTCCATTTGCTTTACATTCCTTTTCATTGATGCCCTCCATATTTCTTTATCAGTTTCTAGGTGGTGGTATTAGGCACAATTTGCAGCTGTTTCTCACATACTTGTTTTTGCATATTCACATGTTTTATTCGATTTTTGCACCTACTCCTTTTGTGTATAAATAGGGCATTATCGCGTTGTATTGTCTTCAACTCATCAGATCAGTTCATTATTGTAGGTGGCCTTTCAAAACTATAGTGAAGGTTGTGTTTCATTTCTGAAGGCACATATGAGTTATAGGAATCCTTCCATGGGCTCTGGTTAGTTGCAATTTTAAGTTTTTCTTTCTTTTAGGTTCTTCGCGTACACCAAACTTTGCATTATGTCATCCTTTAGAAGTGTTATAATTAGTTTTAGGCCTTTTGGCCTTAGTGCCACTATCCACTGAGATTCAGTCCTTTGTCGCGCGCTTCAGTTTGTAGAAAAAAGAAACGAAAAAGTTTAAGGCCTTTCGGCTTTAAAGTTTGTAAAGCTACATTGACATTGTAATGGCAATAGCATTTACCTTAGTCTTAATCTCTGTCTTTTTGGGAACATTTTTCGACCTTTTGTTGTCTCTTTTTGTTATCTTTATCAAAGTAATTCTTCTCACTTGAAGCATTTGCTACTGGAATAACTTAACTTGGTTAACAATATTACAGGAAGTCGAACGGCTAGGAGGACTCTGGAGTTCGGGAGGACATATGTGGTGAGGCCTAAAGGAAAACACCAGGCTACAATAATTTGGCTCCACGGCCTCGGTGATAATGGCTCAAGGTAGCTTCCTTTTTGATTTAAGCCGAACATTCTATGGTTAAGTTTTAAGAAGAATGTCATATTTATACATTGTTGTGCATCCTTAAGCCAAACTTTCTCTAATCTGAAGCAAAGGAATTGGATAAAGTACCCAAGATAAGACATCACTTTAGTTTATTTCCTGTCTTCTGCACATTGCCTTTGAACTTCCTTTGGAGAAACCTACAAATTGTTATTCAAATAATCTGTTTCTTTCCTTCATTTGTGTCACTTTCAAAATGTAAAAGCAACTATGGCATCACTCACTAGCCAGATATTCGGTTCCCTTAGTGGAGTTCACTGTACCAATCGTTGGAATAAAGTTTTTAATGATGTGTGGGATCATTGGCAAAACAAGAGAAGAAAAATTGGTTAAGAGAATGTCAACGTTTTGACATGTCCTATAAGGAAGTCATTCAATGTTAGATGTTTTTTTAGCTTACTTCTATGTTAAGATTCTTGGTTAACTAGGATAAAGGAGAAAATGCAAAGCATCCATTTTTAGTTTCTACCTAAGAAAAGTCAAGCATTTCTTTCTCTATTCTGGTGCGACTATGCATGCTTGCTTTGAGCCGAGTGTTTATCGGAAACAACCATTCTACCTGCACAAGGTAGGGGTAAGGTTTCGTACACACTACCCTCCCTAGATCCCGCTTGTTGGATTATGCTGGTTATGTTGTTGTTATTGTCGTTGTACCTAAAGAAAAGTCAAGCAATGTTTTGTAGTGTCTGCTAATTTTGCTTGTTTCTTTTTGCAGTTCTTCTCAACTCTTGGAAAGCCTATCTACTCCTAATGTAAGTGGTGAATGCAGATAACTAACTTTTTTGCTTTATGGTTAGGGTGCATTCGTGCAATATTGCTTTTCAATTGAGGTATATTCTTCCTTGTCCTGGACTATAATTGTTCCTTATATGATCTTTGCAGATCAAATGGATATGTCCAACGGCTCCTACTCGTCCTGTGGCTATGCTTGGTGGTTTTCCTTGCACTGCATGTAAGAATTTACCTGAAAACTACGTCGCGGTCACCTTTATAACTTCCATTTAAAAGGGACTGTGCATCTTATTCCAGGGTTTGATGCGGGAGAACTTTCTGATGACACTACTGATGATCTTGAAGGCTTAGAGGCTTCAGTTGCACATATTGCGAACTTATTGTCAACTGAACCAGCTGACGGTAAGTTCACCATCCTTCATTATAAGCTACTACTCTTTCTGTTTCAAAAAGATTAGCGCTATTTTGTTATCAGTCTGTTTCAAAAAGATTGCACCTTTCAATATTTCCTGAATAAGAAGTATTTATAGCCACATAAATGTTATGGCAGACTTCTTCAAACCATAAGTTTCAAAAGTTTTACAGCCACACAAAACGCTATGACTTATTTAAGATCACATATCTCAAAAATCTTCCCTTATTTATTAAAGTTTGTGCCAAGTCAAACTAAGACAATCATTTTGAAACGGAGGGAGTATAACGTAAAGAGCTGGTATATCCTCTGTATTCTTTGTCTCAAAATCAATTCACTAAGATGATGAATACTAATGTGAATGCTCAGTTGGCCAACTGCTTCTCACATGCTCATAGTGTTGGCTTATTTGTCCTCCTCTCTGACCTTCGCTTTTTCATACTAAGGTCTAGAGTATTAAATCCTTTTTCTGATTAGCAATATGCTACGTCTTACACAGTTAAACTTAGTATTGGAGGCTTCAGCATGGGTGCTGCTACCGCACTCTACTCAGCAACTTGCTTTGCCCAGGGGAAATATGGAAATGGAAACCCTTACCCTGTCAACTTGAGGGCTGTCATAGGTCTCAGTGGATGGCTTCCTGGTTCCAGGTGAGCAAATCATTTCAAACTATATATAGCTCTCTTGATTCTCTCTTTTTTCCCCCTCCTTTTCTGCTCGATGATAATATGGTTTATCACATGCCCTAGGTATTGCTCCAACTGTATGTCCATTAAGTTGGTTTCTTGAATTATAAAAGCTTTTACTATAAAAATGAACTATCAAAAAGGAGAGGGATGGAAGAGTTATTTAAAAACTCTTTTCTCTTGTGTTTCTCTTTTCTTTGTTCTACAAAACAAAAGTACTTTGGAGTTAACTACTGATATTCTGCAGGAATGTGAGGAACAAGATTGAAGGATCGCACGAGGCTGCAAGATGTGCTGCATCTTTGCCCATTCTACTCTGTCATGGAAAATGTATGCACTTCTCTAGCAAATTTTGGTTTTAAAACCTTGTCAGTTCTTATGAATAAGGCTATCTTAACCTTTATTGAAAACAGCCCTCTACTCCCTCGGGGCAGAGGTAAGGTCTACTTATACACTACCCTCCCGAGACCCCACTTGTGGGATTTTACTCGGTTGTTGTTGTTGCTATCTTAACCTTGCTCCAAAGAGGCGTCTTGATGTTTTCAGCTATTAGTGCAAATTGACTGATGTAACTCATATGAAGTATGTACAATGTCAACCTCCATATCCCATCTTACGCTGTTATTTGTACTTGCTAGGCGATGAAGTTGTTCCTTATAGATATGGAGAGAGGGCTTACCATGTCTTGAGCTCAGCTGGATTCAGGAATCTTCAATTCAAAGCCTATGACGGGTAACCTTTCTTTTTCTCTCTCGCAGCAAAATTGTACTTCTCGCGATTCTTTGTCTAAATTACACCAACTTATTCGATCTGCAGGCTTGGTCATTACACAGTGCCAAAGGAAATGACTGAGGTTTGTAATTGGTTAACTGTAAGGCTTGGGCTTGAAGGTTCACGACGATAAACACTACATTACAAATATTTCATGTTCAACAAATATAGCTGAAGAAAAAAAGAAGAGCCTTGGTATATTATACAGTGTATGGATTGGTCAAGTACAAGGCTTGAACTTCAGAGTTCCTGATTGATAAATTGAAGTCCATCACAAAGTAACAGAGAGGAGTACACAGTTTTCATATAGTTAATATTATTTGTATTATGTTGAATGCTAGGATTTAGTTTCCAGTTTTGACATAAAATCTTCTGCATAATAAAGTTTTGGATGTTTGCTATTTTCACTCATTTGTAGACACAAATTTGACATTTTTTTCTCTTCAATTGCAGTTTTGATTACCAAAATTCTGTTTATTCAGCAAATTAATCTAGGTGTGGATATTGGGTGTGGTTGTGTATGTGTGTACACACAATAGTACACTAAGATTTAAAAATAGTACACTAAGATTTAAAGTCATTTCTTTAAATTGCTCTCCGTTTCTATGTTCATAGCCTTCGGGGTAGCTTCATCGATTTAACCAACACACAGATACCATGTATGTATAATGTATTAAAAATATTTATTTGACTTAGGCAGTTTTGATTTAAAGAGGCTACGCACAACACTGATTCGGGTTAATGCAAAGACAAAAACAGAACAAAATACGAAAATATTAGGTGGACATTTAGACATAATTATGAAATCCAGAAAACTGTGGATTTTTTTCAAGTAAAAATGATATTTAAAAATTAGAATTGTGTTTGAACATGAATACAATTTAAAGATGTTTTTAGTGAATGACTTAAATTGAAAATTATGAAAAATAACTTTTTTGATTCAATATCTATCTTTTACTAAAAGGATAGAGCCGAATACAACAAAAATTTTATTGCATATTATTTTGAATAAGGATTACACAGTAAGAACGCCAGAAAAATAACCACTATCCTTGTGAAGGTTGTAGCCAAGAAAAGAATTTATGAATGTTTCTGAAACTAATCCACAATAAGTACAAAAACTGGTAAATTATTCTTGATAAGTTACCACATGGAGCATTAACCTTCGTTAAGGCTTTCTTTTTAATGTTTGAAAGTCTAAATGGTTTGTCATAATTCAAGCTTCTTATGACATCCCAGTTAAGGTAAATAATTAGCAAAATGGTCAACATCATTTCATTTTTATAACCTTTTACGACTTTCAAGAATCAAACTCATTTTACTACCCAAATTTACACTTTGATGTCATATATTTTCCATTAAAGTAACTTAAAAATACATTAATTTAATATTTTCTCTTCTACACAAGTAGTAGGATTATAACTCAAATCAACATTTGAACTAAAATTTTCAGTCAAAACAGGTCATATAAAATGCTACAGAAAGTTTCACTTGGACAGCGCAAAATGGAAAGATACTATGTTTTGAATCAAAGAATGATCGAGAGTATCAAAGTATATTTTCTCGTACTTCAACTGATAAATTCAAGCAAAATTGCTATTAGAAGTCTGGAAGGGCGCCTAAACTAGTCGGACTTGCTTGAATCGATAGGCTTACCAGACTTCTCTGTCTATTCAATTAATTTTGTTGTAGTTTCCCCGTCCGATAGGTGATATATACTCGCTACCGATTTTGGGTCTTAATAATCTACAATAATCGATAAGAAAATCAGTGCCGCTGTCAGCTACAGACCCAGAGTAGGGCCTAAACAAGGTAAGATTCTTTTTAATTTTAACCGATTACTTCACTTAATGGATTCAAGCAAGTCCTTACCAAAAGATCGGCGAGTGCGAAGTGGTCGACTTCCTGTGGCTGTGGGAACACAAAATCTATCGATTCGGAATACTAAAGGAATAACAGAACACAGTTCATAGGCTCCAAAGTCACGAAATTTCTTGAAGACTTGAAAATCAAAATGATTACATCCTCACCATATCATCTGAGCGCTAATGGACAGGCCGAGTCGACCAATAAGCTGATTATCCAAAACCTCAAAAATAGGTTAGAAGTGGCAAAAGGAAAGTGGCCCGAAGAGTTACCGGGCGTGCTATGGGCATACCGAACGACTGCAAAATCAAGCACGAAAGAGACACCTTTCTCTCTCTTATAAAACATGGAGGCTCTGATCCCGGTGTAAGCATGGGAAATGACTTTATGGTTCTCCTGAAAAAATGAAGAAGCAAATAATCGGGCATTGTTGGTGAATCTGGATCTACCCGATGAATGCAGGGACTTGGCACACGTGAGGATGAAGGCTCAGAAGCAAAAGATGGAAAGATACTATAATCGGAGGGCCAATCTCCATTACTTCAAAGTGGGAGATTTGGTTTTGAGGAAAGTGACTCAGAGCACTAGAGAAATTGTTGACCTATGTCACTTTATAGTTTTGAAGATTGACAAATGGCTGACCAGTTGAACCAGGTCCATCAGAGCACACATCTTGAACTGAATAGCTGCACATGAATCGTATATGCATAGGAGATATTTGTGAGTGTGAAATATCAATGAACCAAGGGATTGTCTCCTAATGCGAAAAGGTTACAAACTGATGAGAAGATTGAAGTCGATTCAGCAAGGAAATTAGCAAAAGAAAGGAAGTTGAGTTTGATACGAATTTTTTCACCCAGGTAGAGTTGGATTAGAATTGGACGACAAGCTCAACAACTGACTCTATAAATACTCGATGTATTTCTACTGGAATTCTACACGCACAAAAGCTGAAGTGAAAGCAAAGTTCCCAGAGTTATTTTGCTAGCAGAATCATTGTGCGATTCAAAGTCTACAGTTCAACTAGAAGAACCAGTTCCATCTGATTAATTATTGAGTCTAGTTGATTGTAGTAGGAGGTTTAATATTGTATCTTTTCATCTTTAGAATCAATTGTAATAGATACGCATTGTTCAAGTTAGAGTTAACTNGTTTTTTCACCTTTTGAGCCAGGTGTTTTCCACGTAAAAATCTCTGTGTTTTTACTTTACTGCTTTTAATATTCCGCAACAGTAGAAGTAAGTACATCAAGAAGAACCAGGTTCTTCCAGTTAGACAGCACTCGAAAAATTGGGTACCTCAAAATTAACTTATATAATTGTGTGATATTGACGTCTAAAACATCAATTGGTATCAAAGCAGGTTATCCTCGAAGGCTAACACCTTGGAGAAGATCAAGATGAGTGCACCACCTGGAAATGGGGAAGGTCAATCAACTACAAGGCCACCACTCTTCAATGACCAGTATTGCTCTTGGTGGAAAATCAGAATGAAGGACCACCTGATTGGAGAATACTATGAACTCTGGGACATAGACACTGATGGTCCTCTAGCTAACATGATGAAGAATACTGAAGGTATAGATATACTTAGAGCTGATTGCACTGCTGAGGATCTGAAGAAATGGGAGAAGAATGCAAAGGCCAAAAAGTGGCTAGTGTGTGGACTAGGTCCAGACAAGTACGGCAGAATCCAAAGCTGTACCACTGCCAAAGAGATCTGGGATACCTTGAAAGTAGCCCATGAAGGAACACCTCAGGTAAAAAGGTCAAGAGGTACTCTACTATACTCTCAGTATGAAAACTTCACTATGAAAGAAGGAGAAACTATCCAACAGATGTACACAAGGTTCACAACCTTGACTAATGAACTGAAGTCTTTTGGAAGAGTTATTCTTGAAGAGGATAGGGTTGAGAAGATACTAACAAGGGTCTTTCCTATTTCTTGGGAAAGCAAAATCACTGCTATCCAGGAATCTAAAAATATGGCAACCCTGAGATTAGATGAGCTGAGTGGAAACCTCACTGCCTATGAACTGAGAAGGCAGACAATGAAGATGGATGGTCCAAAGAAGGAGAGGAGTCTCTAGCACTAAGAATCACTGAGGGAGCAGATCTGGAGGATGATGAGATGGCCATGCTCACCAAACAATTCAGAAACTTTCTCATGAGGAAGAAGGGCATCTCTAGAGGAGGAAACTACAACAAAACAAAATCCCCAGAAAGGCCAACAAACGAGGGATGATATAAATATGGTAAGACTGACCATCTCATCAAAAACTGTCCTCAGCGGGAAGTAGAATGGAAAAAGGAGAGATATGAAATAAGGAACAGGTCCAACCCAAGAAAACCACAACAAAGGCTATGGCTGCTGCTTGGGGGGAAAGTTCAGATGAGGAATCATAAGATGGGGAGACTGAAGATCAGGCGCTCATGGAAATTGGAGAATCTGATGAGGAATCATATGAAGAACTAGAGGTAAGTATCTCCCATCTTAAAAAATAAAGTAAAGTTCCTATCTAAGGAAAAACTCTCTGAGTTGCTACTTGATTTCATAGATGATTCCGAGGAAACAACCAAAGAGAAGGATCAACTATCTAAAGAATGTGCAATGCTAAAAGCAAAGTGCATGAACCTGGAAATCAGAGTCAGTAAATCTGAAAAGAAAAACACTGACTTGTTGAACCAGGTTCATCCACTTGAAACTGAGATTCTAGAACTAAAATCTGAAAACTTAAAGCTAAAGCTAGGATCCAGTAAAAAGGTTGTTGATTATTCTCATATCATGTTAGAAGAAAACGTGGGAAAACTAAAAGATAAGATGTATGCCAAGGATGAACAGATAAGGACTCTTAATGAAGAACTTGGCAAAGTCAAATATGAATTAGATCAAACTTGTAAATGGAATAAATCTTCTGATGCCCTGATATGGCTTCAAGAGAGTCATAGTAGCAACATGAGAGGGATTGGCTTTGGAAGTCAATTGCCCAAGTGGGATCCCAAAAGGAAGTATCTCACTCTCCCTGAGAATAAAATCTTCACCCATTGTGGTAATACTGGGCACTACAAATATGAGTGTACTGCAAAAGAGCAGGCCAGTCGAAGAAATGAAGGTTTGTAAAAAGGAAAAACTGGCTACCAAATTGGGCCAGAAAAAATTTGATTTATCCATTCTCTCATAGAAAAGGACCCAAACTAGTTTGGGTTCTTAAGACTAACCCCTATTTCTTTTGTAGGTTCAAGTGAGAGGAGGCAGTCAAATTTGATATTTGGATAGTGGCTGCTCAAAGCATATGACTGGGAACATGGAACAGTTCCTTTCACTTGAAAGTCTCAAAGGAGAAAATGTCTCCTTTGGAAACGGAAAGAAAGGTAAAATCATTGGGGTTGGTAAGGTAGGTAAGGATGACACACGATCCATTGAACATGTGTATCTAATAGATGGCTTGAAATATAGTCTGATCAGTGTATAACAACTGTGTGACAGAGGTAACCTGGTTGCTTTTACTTCCACAAAATGTTTCGTGATTAACCTGCTTACTGACAATATTGTTTTGCAGGGAAAAACAATTAATAACATTTATGTCATAGACTTGTCCACACTTTCTAAAAATGAACTCACTTGCCTAAGTGTGTTGGACAGTGATACCCTCCTGTGGCACAAACAACTTGGTCATGCGAGTCTAACTCAGCATAACAAACTAGTCTCTAAGGACTTAGTGGTAGGACT
>ML332287.1:0-54372 GCA_005239505.1 Nicotiana paniculata | reverse complement strand
ATACATAACTCCTACAGTATGCTTCAATGGCTTTAAGCACCTTGCTAGGAATTAAGAACAGCTGCGACCAGTAAGCCTGAATACCAAACAGAACAGATTGTACTAGTTGGATTCTTCCAGCATAAGAGAGCTTTTTTGTTGTCCATGATGTTATCCTTGCTACCATTTTCTCTATCAGTGGTTGCCATTGTGCTATTGACATCTTCTTAGTAGTTAAGGGAACTCCTAGATATTTTACTTGCAGAGTACCTTTGGAATATCCAAACTTCTTTATTATCTCTTCCTCATTTTGCTTTGTAACACCTCCAAAGAAGATAGGGCTTTTCCCGTGATTAGCTTTCAATCTTGAGGGCCCGTAAAATTGGTTGAGATACTGCTGCATCTTATTGATTGACTTCATATCTCCTCTTGCAAAAAGTAACAAGTCATCTGCAAAGCTCAGATGAGTTATGCCCAGTTTAGCGCACCTTGGGTGACATTTAAACTCCTTGTCTTTCCTCAATTCATTCAGACTTCTACTCAAGTATTCCATAGCAAGTGCAAATAAGAAGGGACACATGGGATCTCCTTGTCTTAATCCTTTTGCTGCTTGAAAAGGCTCAACTGGTTCACCATTGATTATAATTGAGTATGTAACAGTCTTCATACATGTCAATATCCACTCCAGAAACTTATTAGGGAATCCCAGTTCTACCATCACTTGTTTAAGAATGGCCATTCTACAGAGTCATAGGCCATACATCTAGGGGATGTATTCCTTCTTATATAAGCCTTAACCAACTCATCAGCAAGAATTATATTGTCTGCTATTTTCCTCCCTGGTATAAACGCTGCTTGTGCTTCATTCACTATACTAGCAATCACTTTCTGCAACCTGCTTGCTAGTATCTTGGAAATGATTTTATAAATGACAGTGCAACATGCAATAGGCCTCAAATCTCTAGCTGTGTTTGGACTGTTCCCCTTTGGAACTAATATAATTGTTGTGCAGTTTATAGCCTTATATAATTCTCCAGTGTTAAAGAACTTTTGGACTGCCTGTACCATCTCCTCCTTCAAAACTGTCCATGCCTTCTTGAAGAAACATGAGTTGTAACCATCTACCCCTAGCGCTTTATCTTCTTATATAGCACATAATCCTTTATATACCTCATCTTCTGTCACCTCAGCTACTAGACTCAACTGTTGTTCATGGTTGAGTCTTGGTCCATTCCTCATCACTTCTTTATTGATTTCTGGTAAAGACTTGGCAGAAGCTCCCATCAGGATTTTGTAGAATCTTATGAATTCTTCCTTAATTTCTACCTGGCTCTTGATTTTTTTACCATCTTCTGTACTCAGTTCCACTATTTGTTTCTTGTTGCTCCTTTATTTCACAATAGCAGAAAAATACTTGTTGTTGTTGTCTCCCAATTTGATCCATTTCACCCTTGATTTTTGTTGTAGGATGCTCTCTTCTATGAGTGGCCACTTCTCTAGCTGCTGTAGCGTTTGCTTCTCCTGCTCTTGTAATCTATCACTGTATTGGTTCTGCATCTCCTCTTGAACCATGTTAAGGTTGTTTCTTGCCTCTTCAATTCTCCTCGTTATTCCCTTGTATTCATCTTCATTAAGCTTTTTGAATAAGGACTTCATTACTTTCAGTTTTTTCCATATATTCTCCATGCCATCTTCTGCCAATGTCCTGCTCCATACTGTTTTTACGATGCTTCCAAAATCCTTGTGATCTGCCCATACGTTATAGAATTTGAATGATACTTTGATATTTGATCTACCAGCCTTGATGTTTAGAAGCATAGGTGAATGATCTGATATCATAGGTATATCATATTCAGTGCAAACATGCCCTCAATTTGTCATCCACATGTCATTCCCAAATACTCTATCAATTCTACTTAGTATTCTGTCATCTCCCTGCTGTTTGTTGGAGCAAGTATAATACTCCCCCTTCCATGCTAACTCATTTAAGAATAGATTCTGAATGCATTCTGAGAAGTCCACCATTTCATTCATAGCCACTGGATTACCATGCTTTCTGTCATGGACATGTAGCATAGCATTGAAATCCCCTCCAATTAATCATGGTTTGGTCATTTGCTGAGCTATGTCTTCCAGATTTCTCCATATAGTTTTCCTCTTCTCTATTGTATTAAACCCATACACCAGTGTTAAGCAGGCTTCAAAGCCATCTACTCTTCCTCTAACTATTCCATGAATCAACTGAGCCTCTATCATTTTAATATCACACAGTATATTTTAGGATCTCATGTCAACCAAATTCTCCCATTTACTGCGTATTGATAGTTGTTCTGCATTTCCCAACCTGGTACAATGTTGTTGATTACTCTGTTAGCCCTTCTCTCTTTCACTCTAGTCTCCACAAACCCTGCTAGTTTTATTTGCTTATTCTTTATGTAGCTCTTTATTTCTTTTTGTTTATATCGCTAATTTATTCCTCTCACATTCCATATCATCCAAGTCATTATGCTATTATATGTGGTCCCTTAACTGTGGACAAGCTTATTTGAGTCCTTTTTCCCCTTGCATTCTCCTCCATTCTGTTTCCTTTGACCACACTGGCAGCCAGTGTTGGAAATTCTCTAGTGCAGCTCAACTCTGGACTTCTCTGTAACATCTGAGTTTCCCTTCCTGGAGTTTGTGCTTCCTGTGGTTGATTATCAGTTTGCTTATCATTTGCTCTTCTTTTTGAATTCTCTCCTTTCTGTTTTTCTATGCTACCTTATGTCTCCTTTATTATATCCTGCATTTCCTTCTCTTCATTTATCCTTTTAGGTCTCCACTCTTGTATTATTTTTTCCTTCTATTCAACGGCAAATTGTTGAATGTCTTTTTTCCTTCTCCTCCTTTGTTGATCAAATTGATTCTGTTCTGCTGGAATATTCTTACATGAATATCCTATCTTCAAGCATTTTTCATAGAATTCAGGCTTCCAGTCATAGGTTATTTCCTGTTCAAACTGTCTTCCATCCGGCTCCCATACTGTGATACTAGTAGGCAATGCTCTGGTGACATTGACCTCAATCAACATCCTAGCATAAGAGATTCTCTTATGCTTTGATGTACATTCATCAGCATACAATGGCTTGCCAATTGCACTAGCAATTCTGCTTAGTGATTGTACTCCCCAACAACTCATAGGCAGGTTTGGAAGAATCACTCATAGAGGAATTTCAGCCAGAAATTCCTTATTGAAATCAAAGCTAACAGTCCAAGGTTTCAAAATCAGTGGTTTGTTATTCATTGTATACGGCCCAGAGTATAGTATATCAGTCATATCCTTCATATTGTTAAATCTAACCACATAGTATCCTTCATCATGATAGAATACTTCCGGTTCTGCAACTTGGTTTCAATTTTGTTTCTCATAGTTGTGCATGTAATTGTAACCTGGAGTTTCCCCAATTACATACACAATTAGAGCACATTTCCACTTAATTACTTCCTTTTTTACATCTTCTTTTTCTAGTTGTACTACCGCTTTTCCATCAATAATTGTAGGTGGCACATAATTCAATTTCAATCCATTCTCCGAGATCCTATTACCTGCGAACAGAGAGGTCCACAGAGTTTTCTCACCTTTTTCCTCCATTACTGATGCCAGATCCTGTGTGGCTTTGTTTGAACTTGCCAGATCTAAACTCTTCTCCTTCACTTGTTCAATTTGACTCATATTCTCGCTCAATTCCTTCCCCTTAGCTTTACTTTGTATCAACTCCTCCGTTGCATGTTGATTCTGTTGGTTGTCTTCCAATGGACCAGTAGATTCCACTTCTGGTGCTTTCTCTGTCTGCTTATCTCCTTCAGCTGAATTTCCTCCTCCAGCTACAGGTTGTAGCCTTGGTCTCCCTCGAGGTCTTCCTCTTCCCCTAGCCATTTCCACGGTGGTCGCCCGTTAACCTAACGTGCGCCGGTGATAATTTGGACTTTTAACAAAAGCATATGTTTCTAAGTTTTTGTCTATTGTTTTTATTTTATTAGAATTAATTTAATAAAACGTTTGGCTACCACTTTAACTTTGCAGGAATATTAGGCATTTTTAAGTAATCAAAACTTTTTATTCCTTGTATGCAACACATTGTTAGACAGGTTTTTAAATGTCAATTTTTTCTTTTGTTTTTGTCCCTTCGTGGACATCCGATTAAATTTTATAAGAACTAATTTAATTCAAATTCATACTAAATTATTAGATAACAATATTTTTTATAATATTAGAAATAAACCATATCATAAATGTGAATAGTGTTAATTCTCACCTTATATATGAAACAAAGAGTTTGTGTCACAACCCAGTTTTCTTATAGGCCGTGATAACGCCCAACGTCGCCGCTAGGCAAGCCAACGGTGAACTAACCATGTGTTTATTCTTTTAACATTTTAGAAATTGTTGGTTTTTAATTATCAAATAAGTAAGAGTTGAGAAATTTAGTAAAATGAAGTGTAACCAATTATAAGAACAAATGAGGTGAAGTACGTACTCAAAATCATTAAGTGTCTACTAACGAAATTCCAAGACCTGATGTTACAAGTGTATGAGCTACTAGAAAAATATACAAAACACTAAGCTAATGTGAAATAAAGTAGACAGAATGAACATAGCTTTTCTCAAAGTTATTATAAGATTCTTCAATTTTTCCCTAACATAAGAAATCCAAACTGGAGACTTAAATCCTAAAATCCTTAATCTCACCTTTATGTAAAACAATTAATGTGTTTAATCAATATAACTGTGCAAACAAAGCATGATGTAAATTTAAGACTACCCGGATATCATATGAAATTTAGCTACGCACGGACTCTCGTCACCTAATGCATACATAGCTCCCCGTACAAGTAATTCACAACAAATGCACCTAAGAGGATGAGTTGCCTCTTACAAAGTTAGGCAAGAGACTTACCTCGTTCTCAAGCTCACTTCCGATCCACAAATATGCTTTAAATCCTCAACTCGATGCCAAACGACCCAAAACTAGTCAAATGTTATATAAATTAATCAATATGTGTTCAAAAATGCATAATTTAACTATTAGAGTAATTACCCAACACAAACTAGAAGTTCCAAAAATTCACCCCGGGCCCACATGCCTCGATTCTAAAAAATTTCGAAGATAAATGTTACCAATAGCCTCACGAACTCAAATATGTAATTTTTACCTAATTCCATAACCATTTTCGTGGTTAAATCCCATTTTTATCCAAATCTAGGTTTTTCTAAACCCATAATTTTTATAATTTTACATGTTAAAATCTACTCATAATCTATGTATTTAACTTACATTGGATTACTTATGTCCAATAGCTAGGTAAAACCCTCTCTAAGAAGCTCCAAAATCACCCAAAAAGTGAGATAAATGGGTCAAAATGGCCTAAGTCCCTTAATAAATGAACCTTTCTGCCTCCAGGACTTCCGCTTTTGCAGCTCTATGGCCGCATTTGTGGCTCCACATCTGTGAAAAAAGCCTTGCAGATGCGGCTCCTCCTTTGATAACCTTTTTCGCCTATGCGGACCCTAGGCCCATTTCTGCGGGACCGTTGTTGCGACGCGTGCGCCGCACCTGCGGCTTTGGCTGCTTCTGCGGTAGCTTCCTTCGGACCTGCGCGTTCCCATGCACGCACCCTCACCCGCATCTGCATTTCTAGGCTGCCTACGCTGGGCCGCTTCCATGGCTGGTGGCTCGCTTCTGCAAGCTCGCACCTGCGGCTGGCCCTCCGCAGGTGCGATTGCACCAGAATTTGGGTGCTTCAGCTATTCAACCGAGGTCAAACGACTTCCGCGCATCGTCTGGATGGCATCTGGGGTCCCCGAGGCCCCTCCCAAACATACCAACAAGTTTGAAATCATGAGACGGACATGCTCGAACCCTCAGAACGCGAGAAAACAACACCAAAATTAAGAATCATACCCCAAACCAAATCGAATCAACTTATGAACTTCAAGTTCTTCCAACTTACTCCGAACGCGCCGAATCTTACTTAAACTGCTCGGAATGACACCAAATTTTGCGTGCAACTCTTAAATCACCATGCAGAACTATTACTAGGCTCAAAATCCCAATCGAACCTCGATAACACCAAAACCCACGCCAAACAAAATTTAAAGAATTTTAAAACCTTTAATGGGCGAACTTCCAATATTAAGCGTCGAAACGCTCTCGTGTCATCCAAAACCCGACCCGAACGTACGCCCAAGTACAAATCATCATACGAACCTATTGGAACCGTCAAATCTCGGTTCCGAGGTCGTTTACTCAACATGTTGACTCAAGTCAAACTTAGCCTCTTTTTAGCCAACATTAAGGAACCAAGTGTTCCGATTTCAACCTGAATCCTTTCAAATCCCGAACTAACCATCCCCGCAAGTCACAAAACAGTTAAAGCACATACGGGTAGTCTTATTCAGGGGAAAGGAGATCTAAAAAGTAAAACAACCGATCGGATCGTTACAGTTTGAGATGACATATAATTCGTTATTTTTGTATGTAAATGGTTTAATCGTTATAAAGGGAGAGAAATTAAAGAAAAAAGAGTTTACAGGAATTACACGGTAAATCTTCTAGGCCTAGCCTATGAGATAAGGTTGTATAATCTTATTGTCTATGCACATAATAATATTTAAAATATTAAATATTAGAAAAATTAATACGTAAGCTATTATAGTTATGATACACAATCCAAACAAGGAGAAAGATTTAAAGATGAAATCTTAATCGATTTGAAAGTCCTAAATATTAATACTTCCCTTATAGTTCAAATGAAAAAAATAACCAAACTTTTAGGTGATTTTAAAGTCCTAAAAAAATAGGAAAATAATTGAATGACTATTTTGTCTAGTGTGAAATAAATTTTAGATGGTATAAAAGGTGAACGATATTTTTGCTAGGAGCCTTCATGTTTTAAATATAATACTAGTTTCAGTGTACGTGCATTACACGTGTTTACCGTGTCAACCAATAAAAATTATTCACAGAAAGAATAAATTGTTGTATGTGTACCCCATACATGACGTACATGTCTTTAAAAAATTACATAAATACTTATAAAATACATAGGAAACAGCGTAAATTCTTAAAATTGATCAATATTGATCCGATTTAGCTAAGCTTAATAAAGAAATAAATTCATTTGCCTCTAATATTAGAGTCATGTGCAAAAAGATTTTAAAGGATGAGGAGAATTTATTTTTTATTTTTTCTAATATAAGATATCTTCTTTTTTAATTCATTGTATTCGGATTTCCTCCATGGGTTAACTAAAGAAATTACGGAATTAGTAAAGAAGATTATAACTGATTTCAAAAGTTATAATGTTAATGTAACGACTCAGCCGGTTATTTTGAGAATATTAGATTCGATCCCTAATTTATTTCTCCCTCTATTTTATTTTATGGTTATGTGACTTGGCGGGTGCTTGGTGTCAGGTTCGGGAGAGTCTCGGAGTGAAATGGGACACATAGTCCCTAAATTAGAAGTTTAAGTTGTAGGAGTTGACCGTAGTTTGACTTCTATGAAGGAAACTCCGAAAATGGAGTTCTGACGGTTGCAATAGCTCCTTATGGTGATTGTAATCTTAGGATCATGTCCGGATGTTGATTTGGAGGTCCGTAGGCCATTTCGGCGTTAATTGACGAAAGTTGGAAAGTAAGAAGATTTTTGAAAAGTTTGACCGGGAGTGGAATTTTTGATATCAAAGGTCAGATTCTAATTCCGGAAGTTGGAATAGGTCTGTAATGTCGTTTATGACTTGTGTGCAAAATTTTAGGTCAATGAGACTTGATTTGATAGGGTTCGGCATCGAATGTAGAAGTTAAAAGTTTACAAGTTCATTACGCTTGAATTGGGGTGCGATTCGTATTTTTGATGTTGTTGGATGTGATTTAAGGCCTCGACTAAGTTTGTATCATATTTTAGGACTTGTTGGTATGTTTGGTTGAGGTACCGGGGGTCTTGGGTGTGATTCGGACCATGTTCAGCACAATTCGGATAATTGAAGAATAACTAAAGTTGTTGGTTTTCTCAGGTCTGGTTTCCTTCAATGCGATCGTGTGGTTTGGTCCGCGATTGCGAAGGGGTGTTTGTGTGGACTGGTGTTTCACTCAATGCATTCGCAGAGAAAGGGACACGATAGCAAAAATTTGGTTCCCAGTGAGTCGCGAACGCGTGGTGAAGGTCGCGTTCGCATAGAGGAATTGGGTGCAGTAGGTTCACGCGTAGTTGTGCTTCGCAATCGCGTGGATAAGTTCGCGATCACATAGAACTAGGTATTCATTTATCCGCGTTTTCTTGGAGTCAACCGCGTTCACGAAGGCCATTTTGGGGGCAACCTTGTTTTCTTCTTCGCGATCGCGAAGGATATTCCTCGATCGCGTAGTATAAATAACTAGGCAGATGAACTTAAATTTCAAAATGAGGGTTCATTCTCTTATTCCACATTTTGACTTTGAGAGCTCAGATTAAGGAGAGATTTTGAGGGATTTTCAGAGGAAACATTGGGGTAAGGGTTCTTAACTTGTTTTTGATTAAATTTCACTAATCTATCGTTGATTTCATCATGTAATTAGAGATTTGGGGTGGAAAAAGGTGTAGAAGTTCGTAGACCAAGTTTTTGGGTTTGAAAGGATAAATGAGGTCGGATTTGGATAATTCTCGTATTGTTGGACTCGATATCGAATGGGTGTTTACATTTCATAATTTTGGTCGGGTTCCGAGATATGGGCCCGAGTCGACTTTTTGGAGCGAATTTTCAATTCTTAGTTAATATCATTATTTCATTATTTAAATTAGTTTCCTATAGTTATATTTATAATATGAAATTGTTTTGGACAGACTTAAGTCGTTCGGAGTTGGGAAATCGAGAGAAAGGCCTTCTAATTGATTGAATGAGCATGGTTTGAGGTAAGTGACTTGTCTAGCCTTGGATGGGAGAAATTCTCCTTAAAATTTGGTATTGTGGTGATAATTTATGATTTGTGAAAGTCGTGTATGCAAGGTGAAGAGTGCATACACGAGATAAATATTGAAATTGCGGTTTTAGCTACATAGTTTCCTTTTTATTCCTTAATTGAGTTACTTTAGCATTTTAAAGTCATCCCGTTTAGCCTAATTTCAGATGTCTACTTGTCTTATCTCCTATTAGCAACTTGTATCACATGTTTAGTTGAATTACTTGATTTTCTTCATTTTTGTATTCATTACTTAATTGAGGAATTCCTTACCTGAAATTGCTATCCTTGAAATATCTTGTTGTTGAGTTGCAAAGGCCGTGGTTTTCCGTTGAGGCAAGGTGTAAGTTGTGGAACTTCATTTTATTTTGTTGTTGTGTTTTGGCTTTCATGTTATTGTTGAGGTGATTGGTTGGTTGTTTCCAAGAGATTTCTGTCGTGTTGTTGTTATTGTTGCACGAGGTTTTTGTCGTGCGGTGTTTATTGTTTGCACAAGGTTTATGTCATGCCGTTGTGATTATTGATATGCATGTGGTGGTATAAGGTCTAGGTGTTGAAACGAATGGTGAGATAAGGTGGGCTTAATACTCATGGCTAGTAGGGGAACTACTAGAAGCCACACGAGTGATAAGGTGAGCTAAAATGCGGGATGCTATTTCAGGAAAATAATTTCCAAAACCAAATATAAAGGCTCCTGCGATGATATAAAGAAAGAATGTGAGTTATTTTATGATTTGGGACTACGAGGCGATACCTCGGGAGTGCCCTTGTTGACTTTCTCTATTTACTGTATTGTTGTTTGTTGTTTCCTTAACATGTAGGGTTCTTGTTTCTTTTCGTGTTGTATTGTTCTCTTTGATTCCGTGTTATTACTTTCCGTAATTTCTTTATTGTTTCAGTTATTTGTCATTCTTATTATATCATTATCTCTTCTACCTTGCTTCTCATTATCTCCAATAGGGCCTTGACCTGACCTTGTCACTACTCTACTGAGGTTAGGCTTGGCACTTACTGGGTACCGTTGTGGTGTACTCATACTATGCTTTTGTACATGCTTTTGTGTAGATCCAGGTACATCCTATCAGCCTCAGTATTAGCGCATTGAGTTGCTTGTTTCGAAGACTTCAAGGTACACATGTCCGTGTTCGCAGGCCTCGAAATCCCCTTCTATCTTGTTCTTTTCTTATTTCTTTACATCATTATAGAATGTGATGTATAGGAGTGATCCGTACTGTATCTATACTTGCGACTTATACTTCATTGGGTTTTGGGAGATGTACATGTTTGGTTGCATATTTTCTTTACATATACAATTGTGGACGTTTTGAGATTTAAATTATTATTATTTTAGTTATTTCGCATGTTTTGTTAGGCTTACCTAGTCTTAGAGACTAGGTGCCGCCACGACATCCTATAGAAAGTAATTGGGGTCGTGACAAGTTGGTATCACAACTCTAGGTTCATAGGTGTTATGAGTCACAAGCAGGTTTAGTAGAGTCTCGTGGATGAGTACGGAGATGCCTGTGCTTATCTTCGGGAGGCTATGGAACTGTTAGGAAAAGCTTCACTTCTTTTATTCCTCATCGAGCGAAATCTTTGACTTCGGATTCTAAACTTCTGTCTTTCTATTCTCTCACAGATGGTGAGGAAACGTACAACTGGATCAGATGACTAGACACTCGCGCCCCCTGCTAGAGCTACGAGAGGCCGGGGCCGATGTAGAGGATGAGGACGTCCACGTGGTGTAGCCAGAGCACCCGCACGAACTACTATAGAGGAGCCACGAGTAGCTCCAGCTGAGGGGCAGGCACTTGAGATGCCTGTTACTGCACCAACTCTTCAGGAGACTCTTGCTCAGTTACTTAGCATGTTCGGCACCTTGGCTCAGGCAGGTTTGATACCACTTGCTCCTGCCACATCTCAAGATGGGGGAGGAGCACAGACTCTCACCGCCTGTACTCCATAGCAGCAAGTCCAGGTTGACCAGGTCCCAGAGGTCATAACAGTGCAGCCAATCTCCCCAGTTCAGCCCGAGGTTAGGGCAGCAATTTCTGAGTAGGAGCAGCTCAGGCTCGAGAGGTAAAAGAAATACCACCCTCCTACTTTCATTGGATTGGCGTTAGAGGATGCCCAGGGTTTTCTTGAGGAGTGGAACTGTATCCTCCGTACTTTGGTTATTGCAGAGTCTAATGAGGTTGCTTTCACTATGTTCTAGCTTAGGGAATTCGCTTATCAGTGGTGGCGAGCATATGAGTTGGGTAGTACGACCGAGGTAGCTTCACTCAATTGGAATTAGTTCTCAGATATGTTCTTTAGAGAGTATGTTCCCTAGAGTCTCATAGATGCATGACGCGCAGTGTTTGAGCAGTTGCGCTAGATTTCTATGGTTGTGTCGGAGTATACGATCCGGTTCAGTGATTTGGCTAAGCATGCACCAGCCTTGGTTGCTACTGTTATATAAATAGTCCATCAATTTATCGAGGGGCAACCCCAGTAACTGATTTAGCATAGTCGAGAGTTGGAGATAGACATCGCATACCAGTAGGTAGTGGGGATCATTAGGAGATTTGAGGGTATGATGAATCGAGAGAGAGAGAGAGAGAGGAGAGGAAGGCCAAGATTTCTCGATAGTGTGAACCAAACAGTGGTACACGTGCCCCAATTGTAGCTCGTCATGGTAGGGGCTATGTGAGTCGCCCTGTTCATTCAGCACTTCCAACTTCCAACAGCATTCTAGCCACTCCTAGTCCTCGGGCTCCCTATTATGAACCACCATTATCTAGTGCACCTCTTGCACGGGGTGCTTTCAGCGGCCAACCCAACCGATCAGGCCCAAGGCAGCCACGTCCTCCGAGAGATTGTTTTGAGTGTGATGACACTCATCACATGGTGAGGGATTGCCCCAAACTCAGGAGGGGTGCACCTCCACAGACTACTCAGTATCCGCGTATTCCATCGGGTCCTCAGGCTTCTCAGTCCATGGTTGTTGCGCCAGTTGCCAATCCACCTGCACAACCAGCTAGAGGTGGAGGTCGGGCAGGTAGAGGTTGCCCTAGAAGAGGAGGCCAGACTAGATATTATGATCTTCTTGCTAGGTTGGAGACCGTTGCATCTGACTCTGTCATCACAGGTATTGTTCCGCTCTGTCATAGAGATGCATCAATCTTATTTGATCCAGGCTCCACTTATTCGTATATGTCATCTTATTTTTCTCCGTATTTATGTGTATCCCATGATTATCTGAGTTCTCCTGTCTATGTGTCTACACCTGTGGGAGATTCTATCATTGTTGACTATGTGTATCCATCATGTTTGGTTGTTCTTAGTGGTTTTGAGACCAGAGCCAATTTGTTGTTGCTCGGTATGGTCATATTTTATGTTATTTTGGGCCTGGACTGGTTGTCGTCATATTATGCTATCCTTGATTTCCACGCCAAGATGGTGAAGTTGGCTATGCCAGGTCTGCCGCGATTAGAGTGGATAGGTACTTTAGATTATGTTCCTATAAAGGCTCAACGGATGGTTGAGAAGGGTTGTGATGCGTATTTTGCATATGTGAGAGATGTCAATGTTGACACTCTTACCGTCGAGTCAATTTTGGTAGTGAGAGATTATCCAGATGTATTCTCGGTGGATCTTTCGAGCATGCCGCTCGACAAAGATATCGACTTTGGTATTGATAATGTTACTGGACACTCAGCCCATTTCTATTCCACCCTTTCATATAGCCCCAGTAGAGTTGAAAGAGTTAAAGGAACAGTTGCAAGAGTTGCTTGATAAAATCTTCATTCAGCCTAATGTGTCTCCTTGGGGTGCTCCAGTGTTATTTATAAAGAAGAACAATGGTTCCATGCGAATGTGTATTTACTATCGCCAGTTGAACAAGGTTATAATGAAGAACAGGTATCCATTTCCACGTATTGATGACCTATTTGATCAGCTTCAAGGTGACAGAGTGTTCTCTAAGATTGACTTGTGTTCAGACTATCATCAGTTAAGATTCGGGATCCAGATATCCCGAAGACTGCCTTCAGGACTCGGTATGGACGTTACGAGTTCCTTGTGATGTCTTTTGGGCTGACCAACGCCCTAACAAAATTCATGCACTCGATGAATAGTGTATTTTATCTGTATCTTGACACATTCGTCATTGTGTTTATTGATGACATTCTGGTGTACTCCGAAGCCGGGAGGATCATGAACAGCACCTGAGGACCGTGCTCCAGACCTTGAGAGAAAATAAGTTATATGCAAAAATTGTAAAGTGTGAATTCTGGCTAGATTCGGTGATATTTTTGGGTCATGTAGTATCGAGTGAGAGGATCAAGGTAGATTCGAATAAGATTGAAGTAGTGTAGAGTTGGCCCAGACCGTCTTCAGCTATGGAGATCTGGAGTTTTCTGGGTTTGGCGGGGTATTACCGTTGATTTGTAGAGGGTTTTTCGTCTATTGCAACACCGATGACCAGATTGACCCAGAAGGGTGCTCCGTTCGGGTGGACCGAGGAGTGTGAGGAGATATTTCAAAAGCTCTAGACTGCTTTGATTACAACCCCAATGTTGGTATTGATTACAGGTTCGGGGTCTTATACTGTGTATTTTGATGTGTCGCGTATAGATCTCAGCGCGGTATTGATGCAGGACGGCAGGGTGATTGCCTATGAATTTAGATAGCTGAAGGTGCATGAGAAGAACTATCATGTCCACGACCTCGAGTTAGTAGCTATTGTTTATGCCTTGAAGAACTGGCAGCACTATTTGTATGGTGTCCCTTGTGAGGTCTACACCGACCACCGGAGTCTACAACATATGTTCAAACAGAAGTATCTTAACTTGCGGCAGCGGAAGTGGTTAGTTTCTTAGGGACTATGATATCAACATTCTATATCATCCCAGGAAGGCTAATGTGGTGGCCGATGCCTTGGTCGCAAGGCGGAGAGTTTGGGAAGTTTAGCATATCTACTGGTAGTAGAGAGGCCATTAGCGTTGGATGTTCAGGCCTTGGCCAACCAGTTTGTTAGATTGGATGTTTCTGAGCCGAGCCAAGTTTTGGCTTGTGTGGTTTCTCGGTCTTCACTTTATGATCGTATGAGAAAGCGTAAATATGTCGACCCCCATCAGCTTGTCGTCAAGGACACGATTCAGCACGGCGATGCCAATGAGGTGACTATTGATGACGATGTATTACAGATGTAGTGTAGGCTATGTGTGCCCAATGTAGATGGCTTCCGTGAGTTGATTCTCCAGGAGGCTCACAATCTGTGGTACTCCATTCATCTAGATGCCGCGAAGATGTATCAAGACTTGAGGCAACATTATTGGTGGAGGATAATGAAGAAGGACATAGTGGAATATGTAGTTTGGTGCCTAATTTGTCAGCAGGTGCAGTATGAGCATCAACGGCTAGATGGATCGCTTCAGAAGCTAGAGATCCCAGAATGGAAATGGAAGCGAATTACTATGGATTTTGTTGTTGGGCTCCCACGGGCTCAGAGGAAGTTTGATGCAGTTTGGGTGATTGTGGATAGATAGACCATGTCAGCTCAATTCATTCCAGTGGTGACTACTTACTCTTCGAAGCAGCTGGCTCGAATTTATATTCGCGAGATTGTTAGGCTTCATGGAGTGCCGGTATCTATCATCTCTTATCGGGGTATGCAGTTTACATCGCGGTTCTGGAGAGACATAAAGCATAGTTAGGTACTCGGGTGGAGTTGAGTACAATATTTCACCCTCAGACAGACAGATAGTCCGAGCACACTATTCAGATATTGGAGCATATGCTTCGTGCGTGTGTGATGGAGTTTGGGGGTTTTGGGATCAATTCTTGCCGCTTGAGGAGTTTGTCTACAACAGTTATCAGTTGAGCATAGCCGTTATCCTCATCTTTTCACTACTTTAGGTATGTCTCTATACTCGTTTGAGGAAAAATGTTTGTTTTAAGAGGGGGATGATGTAACGACCTGACCGATCATTTTAAGAATATTAGCCCACATCCCCTATTTCTTTCTCCCTCTATTTGATTTTGTGGTTATGTGACTTTCCAAGGCGCTTAGTGTCGGCTTCGGGAGAGTTTCAGAGTGAAATGGGACACATAGTCCCTAAATTGGAAGTTTAAATTGTAGGAGTTGACCGTAGTTTGACTTGTGTCAAGGCGATCCCAGGATAGAGTTTTGGTGGTTCCAATAGCTCCTTATGGTGATTTGAGTCTTAGAAGCGTGTCCGGATATTGATTTGGAGGTCCGTAGGTCAATTCGACGTTAATTGGCGAAAGTTGGAAAGTTGGAAGATTTCTGGAAAGTTTGTTCGGGAGTGGATTTTTTTATATCGGGGTTGGGTTCTGATTGCAGAAGTTGTAGTAGGTGAAAAAAGTCATTTATGACTTGTGTGCAAAAGTTGAGGTCAATCGGACTTGATTTGATAAGGTTCGGCATCTAATGTAGAAGTTAAAAGTTTATAAGTTCATTAGGCTGAATTGGGGTGTGATTCGTGTTTTTGATGTTGTTGGATGTTATTTAAGGCCTTGACTAAGTTCGTATCATATTTTAGGACTTGTTGGTATGTTTGGTTGAGGTCTGGGGGCCTAGGGTATGATTCGGCCCATGTTTGGCGTAATTTGTTTCATTGAAGAATAGCTAAAGTTGCTGGTTTTCTCAGGTTTGGCCTTGAATGCGATTGCGTGGTTTGGTCCGCGATCGTGAAGGGATGTTTTTGTGGACTGGTGTTATACTCTACAGGTTCGCAGAGAAAGGGACGCGATTGGAAAGTTTGGTTCCCAGTGAGTAGCGAATGCATGGTGAAGGTCGCGTTCGCATAGAGGAATTGGGTGCAGCAGGTTCACGTGTAGTTGTGCTTCGAGATCGCATATGTGAGTTTGCGATAGCGTAGGTCTAGGTATTCATTTATCCGCATTCGCGAAGGCCATTTTTGTGGTAGCCTTGTTTACTTCTTCTCGATCGCGAAGGATATTCCGCGATTGCGTAGTGTAAATAACTGGGCAACAAAACTTAAGTTTCAAAACGAGGGATCTTTCTCTTATTTCACTTTGGACTTTGAGAGCTCGGATTAAGGCGAGATTTTGAGGGATTTTCAAAGGAACTGTTAGGGTAAGGATTATTAACACATTTTTTTATTAAATACCACTAATCTATCATTTATTTCATTATGTAATTAGTGATTTGGAGTGGACAATTGGGGAAAAAGTGTAGAAGTTCTTAGACAAAATTTTTGGGTTTTGAAAGGCTAAATGAGGTCGGATTTGGATTATTCTTGTATTGTTGGACTCGATATTGAATGGTTGTTCGGATTTTATAATTTTTGTCAGGTTCCGAGCCGTGGGCCCAGTTCGACTTTTTGGAGCGATTTTTCAATTCTTAGGTAAGATCATTATTTCATTATTTAAATTAGTTTCCTATAGTGATATTTATAGTATGAAATTGTGTTGACTAGATTCGAGCCGTTCAGAGTTGGAAAATCGAGGGGAAGGCCTTCTAATTGATTGATTGAGCGTGGTTTGAGGTAAGTGACTTGTCTAACCTTGGGTGGGGGAAATTCCCTTAAGATTTGGTATTGTGGTGATAATTTATTATTTGTGAAGGCAGTGTACATAAGGTGATGAATGCATACAGGGGCTAGATATTAAAATTTCGGTTTTAGCTAGTTTCCTTGTTATGCCTTAATTGAGTTACTTAAGCATTTTGTAGTCATCATGTCTAGCCTAATTTCACATGTCTACTTGTCTTATATCCTATTTGCAACTTGTATCACATGTTTAGTTGAATTACCTGTTTTTCTTGATTTCCGTATTCGTTACTAAATTGTGGAATTCCTTACTTGAAATTGCTATCCTTGAAATATCTCGCTTTTGAGTTTGGTGTTGAGTTGCAAAGGCCGTGGTTTTCTGTTGAGGCAAGGTGTAAGTTGTGGAACTTCATTTTAGTTTGTTGTTGTGTTTTGGCTTTCATATTATTATTGAGGTGATTGTTTGGTTGTTGCTCGAGGTTTCTGTCGTGTTGTTGTTATCGTTGCACAAGGTTTCTGTCGTGCGGTTGTTTATTGTTTGCACTAGTTTTCTTCCGTGCCATTGTGATTATTGATATGCATGCGGTGGTATAAGGTCTTGGTGTTGAAACGCATGCAGTGAGATAAGGTGGGCTTGATATGCATGGCTAGTAAGGAACTACTAGAAGCATGCGGTGTAATAAGGTGGGCTAAAATGTGGGATGCTATGTCACGACCCAAAATCCACCTAGTTGTGATGACACCTAACCCAACTCGTCAGGTAAGTCAATTAGCAACTATCCAATTTAATGAGATTTATTAAGAAATTATAATACAGCATTTTTATACAAACAATTTCCGAAGGACTGATAGTACAAATCATGAGCTTCTAAGTTTAGAATTTACAAAGCTGGTATAAAATAAATACAGTATTTGTTCGAAATATACATAATCTGATTTTTATAAATCTAAGGCTATCATGAACAAGAGGCAGCTACAACAGGAACACAGGTACGTCTTGAAGTCCAGCTCTCGTCAATCACATCAACATCAACATCCAACATCTGCATGCAAGGTGCAGAAATGTAATATGAGTACAACTGACCCTATGTACTCAATAAGTAACAAACCTAACCTTAGGTTGAAAGTAATGACGAACTGGAACACAGGTCAAGGTCCAACACCAATAGCCAACAATAGTTCATAACAACATAATGGAAATAATAAACGAAGTAGCTCAGAGATAAAAATTCCCAGCTCATTCACAGTTCCAGAAAAATAGGCGTGCTTTTCAAGTATATTAGTGAAAACCCAAATCTTTTACTGAAATTCCCAAATATACGAGTAAGTTTGAAAACTGTAATTTTTTCCAAAAACTTTTCAACAACAGATAAGAGGTTTCATTATCAAATGGAATGAGGAAAATACATCTTTATGTCTACATGTCAATATGTAGGTGAAATCATGAAAGACACCAAAATCGGAGTGGCAGGAAGAAATGCATCTTTATGTGTGTATCTCAAGTATGCATGTCAAATGCAATGTATCTCAGTGATGAACTCATGTACTCACACTCTCAGAGTACTTAATCTCACTGTCTCACACATTCCACTCATCATTCTCAATCACTTGACACGCTCAGTCACTCAGTACTGTATATGGCCAATTCAGCCCAGGGAAGATCCATATATATATATATATATATATATATATATATATATATATATATATATATATATATATATATATATATATGTCAATCAGTCACTCAGTACTATATAAGGCTGATTTAGCCCGGGGAAGATCCATCCCCAAATATAAATGCTTCGGGCAAGATCCATGCCCAGGGAAGATCCATCCCCCAATAAAATCAATTGCGCTCACTAGGGGTGTGCACAGACTCCGTAGGGGCTCCTTCAGCCCAAGCTCTATAATCTGCATGGACAACTCACGTGCTGCACGGACAACTCACGTGCCATAGTATCAATCACCTAACAATCAGGCCCTCATCCTACTCAGTAATCAATCTCTCCAATCTCTCGGGCTCACAATGCCATGAAACTAGCCCAAAAATGATGATATGATGTGTCAATATATAGCAACAGAGACTAAGATATGATATGAAATGAATGAACATGAGTGAGCATGAAATTTCAATGTAAGCAAATAACGCAATAGCAGAAATGACCTCAGTGGGTCTCAACAGAATAAGCATGTAGCCTAGACATGGTTTCTAACATGGATCACAGCTCAATAGCTCTAGTATACAGAGATTTCATGGTTACAAATAAGATCAGGTAACTACACAGTAGCCCAAAAATTACGGAGTCACAATTTACACACTGGATGCCCACACCTAGCATGTGCGTCACCTCAACGCCAAACATAACATGCAATTCGGGGTTTCATAACCTCAGCACCAAGTTTAGAAGTGTTACTTACCTCGAACAAGCCAAATCCAAAACCGAGTAAGCCAAACGATGCTCCACAATGCCATCCCACGCGTACCGACCTCTAAATGGCTCGAAACTAGCCAAAAGCAACTCAAATACATCAAATAAAGCCCAAGGAAACAATTCCAAATGATAAAGGTCAAATCCTTACTCCAAAGCCCAAAATAGGCCAAAAGTCAAAACCCAGGCCCGAGCCTCGGAACCCGACGAAACTTATAGAATCGTGAAATCCATTCAATTAGGAGTCCTACCATACTAGTTTCACTCAATCCGACTCCCAATTGATGTTCAAAACTCAAAAATTTGTTTTATGAAGTTTCAGACAAAAAAAACCCAAATTTCTCTTTGAAATTCATCAACCAATTGCCACAAATGAGGATAGATTCATGAAATAAAATCAAAATCAAGTAAAGAACACTTACTCCAATCCATATGGTGAAAATAGCTTCCAAATTGTCTTAATCCGAGCCCCCAATCTCGAAATATGATCAAAGAACCAAAATCCTCGATTTATAGCATTTTGCCCAGTATTTTCGCACTTGTGACACATTAGCCGCTTCTGCGGTGTCGCTTTTGTGGAAAAGCACTTGGGGCCTACCTTCACACCTGCGGTAAAAACTCTGCTTCTGCGCACACGCAGGTGCTAGTCAAAACTGCGCTTCTACGATGGCATTCGCTAATGCGCCCAAACACACCGCATATGCGCCTTCACATATGCGAAGAAACCTCCGCTTCTGCGGACTCCTGCGACTCCTTTGTTGCTTCTGCGACCATCGCACCAAGGCAAACCAGTCGCTGATGCGATCATACCTGATCTGCCACCAGCAACTTAAGCCAAAAATGATCCAAATGATAAACTCATCCGAGCCACTCGGGACCCCGTCTGAGGATACCAGCAAGTCCCATAATATGAAACGGACCTACTCGAGGCCTCCAGTCACACATAAAAACATCTAAACGATGAATCACACCTTCAATCAAACTTAAATGAACTTTGAACTTTCAACTTCAAAAACTCGCATTGAAACATATCAAATCAACACGGAATAAACTCAAATTTTGCACACAAGTCCCACATGACCTAACAAAGCTATTAAAATTCCCAGAACCACAATCCGAACCCCATATCCAAAAAATCAACTCCTGGTCAAACTTATGAACTTTCCAAACCTTCAAATTTCCAACTTACGCCAATTAGTGTCGAATCCTTCTAGGAACATCCAAATGCAAATCCGGGCATACGCCCGAGTCTAAAATCACCATTCGGACCTAACGGTATCGTCAAAACTCCAATTAAGGTCAGATACTAAATAGTCAAACTTGGTCAATTTTTCCAACTTAAAGCTTCAACAATGAAATTCATTCTTCCAAATCGATTCCGAATACTCTGAAAATCAAAACCGGCGATTCACACCAGTCATAATACAGAATATAATGCTACGGAAGACTTCAAATAGCTGAACGGGATGCAAATGCTCAAAATGATCAGTCGGGTCGTTACATCTTCCCCTATTTACGTGCATCCTCGAACGTGCCAAGAATTTCTCCAAAGCCGTCAAACCGCCGTGTAACCTTACCATGCACATACCTGGGTGATCTCACATCACCCTATTTCATATAGGCCTGGCAACACAACATATTGAAGATCATTACTTCAACCTTAGCCCGTAAACCATAGTATCCAATTTCCAACATCCGGAATTTCCTATAAGACCTGAATCTCGATCTACACACTGTATAAGTCTTAACAAGATGTATCAAGCCATAACCATAACCATAACCCAACATGTAATCACATGATACACCGCATAACTCGCGTATTTATAGCAATAACTTCTTACCACAATAACTGCTCAAACAAGCCCGATTTTGGTAATAAGCCCCATATCAAATAAAACCACGTTCAAAACCTTAGTACACTTCGGATGATGAAATAAACACGCGGGAACTCATAACAATTCATCAGATCAACAAGTCATGGAGCTCTGTCTCGTTCGACAAGAACCAAAGCCAAATACTTGGCCAACTTCCAATATTATTCTTCTGTAACCAAATCCAATAGTATCCATTCTAGGTCTAATGACCTCATCTCCTCCAACACAACCACTCTAGTGACATGCCACATCAGTAAAATCTAAAGCCACAACCTGTGAAATTCGTGCACCAATAAGCAAAAATCCAAATGTACTCAATCATGGAATATGACTCAAACAAGAGAATCATCTTGCAAGTTCAACAAGTACCACCACAACTGAAATGCTAGGAACCCATCATACCTAGTAGAACCAAGACACACGAATATAACACAAAGGATCATATCTTAACATAACCCCCGCTGCATGTGTGACCACATCTAAACACTGGTCCATATCAAATACCTCAGCCACCATGCTCAAAATCAATAACCACGCGCAATTCGACATCAAGTACCCAAGGTGCATGACCATAATCAAAGAGAAGCAACTAGCACGATATACTACAATCTGGAACGACCATAACCAAGGCGCAATCAACCATTTCACACCCTAATCACCATCTCGCTCGAATCCCACTATGAGGACCAAACAGAACCGCACCATGTGTGCATAAAGCCAGCAAATCCCCACCCCTCATAGTATGGACGAGTAACACATATAAAATATCAAATACGAGAAAATTCAATTCTAACTGAATGTCACATCCCTCAACAATAGCAGTACGGAGTCAACAAATCTGACCCAGTGTAGAATACACATCCTCCTTGGGCCTACCACTGGGCCCCCAAATCAACTCTGGTTATCCATAAATAGATAAATAACCCTCTTAAAGACCACAATGACCTAATCATAACACATACCATCATCTGGCTAGCTTTGGCCTCATTTTCACAATCCACCACCATGAAACAATCTGCACCTAGGAACCCCCTGTCTCTGAATCCCTAGAACACACGAATCACCATATTTGATCCTAACTCTACTACCCGAATGTCTAAACATCTCCCATACATGATCATCCCACGAATAGTCCTAAAATTCTTCCATGCCACATAGAAAAACATGAATATCAATAGTCAATCAACCAGGCGAGTACCATAATACCAATGAAGCATCCGTATGTCAACACTCAGTGCACCTTCTGAAATGTACGCTCCCCTCAGCCAATACCAAGTAGTAATATTATTCATCTAGTCATCTGAAACTACCCATGTTGTTTAAAAATCATGCCCTTCCATTAAAAACTAAACAGTGACCTCGCACACGCAACTCTTATTCCCACACAACATACCGCAACTATCATAAATATGAAAAGTACGAGAATCTCATAATCAACTCTGAGTCACAAGAAAACTAAATACTCAATTATCCAGGAACCTTCAATTTGATCTCATCTAGGAGAAAATCACAACACGAAACATGCTCCTCAGGCTAGTAGGAAATATCCACCTCGAACCGTGATAGAAATCATCGAGAGCTCTTCGAAACCCATTTGCACATAACCAAGCCATCAGAACTAAATCCCTCTAAATCAACCAAGCTATGCAGGTCACCAAAAACCCAAAGCATTGCCACAAAACACCTATAGAGACTCACCACGTCATAAGTACCCAAGGAACTGATCATATCTATTATGGTGTTGATCCAACCTATTACTAAATTGTCTTGTTTCTTCGAGTTCCTTCCGAATTGCCTTCAGGTTGACACTTATCCTCGCCAGAACACCGCGATCCTTAACCAAAACTCACCCCACGAGATCCTAGCATGATACCACACCTCCCTAAGGCCTATAAGTCATTTTATTCCCTCTTTAGCACCCCAAAAGTACCACAAGCGAGACACCTACTTCGAAGATACCTTCAGTGAATCTAAAGTCATTTCCTTCACCTTCCTGATACTGAAATGTAGAATCCATAATGATATAGAAATTCCACAAGTCTCAACCATTCAACTTAAATCTCAGATTCTAGCGATATACAAATTCGCAAAATTCTCAATTGCTACACATAAATTTTGAATCCATTAGAACCTTCTCGAGAATCATCCACTCTACTCAAATCTCAATTTCACCGACCAAATGGGTCGAACGGCGTGTGTCCATTAGCACAACAACACCCAAAGATGTAACCCACACCTCTAAGCAACCGAGTGAACCCCTAATCCATGCACACTACATTCTTCACACGTAACAACTCAATCATTCCAATATTTTCATATACTCATAAAGTGCAATATAACCTGTATTCTGAAATTCCCATACTCGAGTCATCCTCAAAACCAACTTCTATAAGTCATAACTGATCCATAAGTATGCCTCAGACCAAACCAATACAACACGTAACCTTAATCAAATCGTCGATTTCAGACTCCCCCACTTAGCTCAATGCCATAGAATAAAACATCTGATAACTCACTGTACCCATACTATATTACTGTCATAATACGGCAGGGAGATTCAGCTAACCCTTCATAAGCTCACATAACACAAACCATATAGTACCTCAAATCATCTAGTAAGTCTGCATACATCCACATGACAATCAGGTCAACTTTCTCAACCAAATTCAAATTCAAATCTCAACACATATACCCCGCTAGTAGAAGGTAACTCTCCATACAACATTATAAGGATCACACTTCTGTAAATTACTTCGCAGGAGATAACCCACCTGCTTAGCCTCAAATTGACCTCTTGATATACCCCTTTCGCAGCTATGACTACTACCCAATTACTTAATCTTCCAGAGTCTGAACTCGCCAACAAGGCATGAGATACTAATTCATTCCACACTTAAACAACATCAAAGATCCTCCAATACATCTATAACTCGAGACTATACGTCACATCAAGACAGAAACCAAGCACCCAATAGCCTTTTTTACATCTCAAACAAATTCTTCTCGTCACATTCAATCCAGGTGAACACATCCCGCAGTCACATCATACTTATCATATAGCCATCCAACCTCTCATCGAGCCATGAATTCCACTAATGGGGACACTACCGAACTTATAGGTCCAAAAGCACATGCTCAAACAACCAAAATCTCCGTGTTGAAGCTATATTCAACCCCGCCTCAAGTCCTCCAGACTGGCCCATCATCACCATGCAAAAATCACATCTCGCACCTCATCCACTAAATCTCAAGTTGTCGATGCACAGCTGATACAGAGCACTCACATGTGCATACGAATGCGTGGAAGGAATTCAAAGAGTTATGCTTCAAGCTGAATCAATTGCACACGATAAGGAAAGAAAGATGGGAAATTATCCTAAATGCCTTGTAGCCTCTCGAAGATAGGTATGGACGTCAGCATACCGATCTGCAAGACTCTACAAGACACTTGCTCAAGAGTTGTAGAACCTATGAACCTAGAGCTCTGATACCACCTTGTCACAACCCAAAATCCACCTAGTCGTGATGGCACCTAACCCAACCCATCAGGTAATCCAATTAGCAACTATCCAATTTAATGAGATTTATTAATAAAAGAAATGATAATACACCACTTTTATACAAACAATTTCCCAAGGACTGGTAGTACAAATCATGAGCTTCTAAGATTTACAAAGCTGGTATGAAATAAATACATCATCTTTTTGAAATGTACATAAACAGTTTTTTATAAATCTAAGGCTACAATGAAAAAGAGGCAGCTACAACCGAAACGCAGGTACGTCTTCAAGTTCATCTCATATCGATCACAGCAACATCAACATCCAACATCTGCATGCAAGGTGTAGAAGTGTAGTATGAGTACAACCGACCCCATCTACTCAATAAGTAACAAACCTAACCTTAGGTTGAAAATAATGACGAGCTAGAACATAGGTCGGGGTCCAACACCAATAACAATATTTCATAACAACATAATGGAAGTACTAAAAGAAGTAGCTCGGAGAAAATAATGCTCAGCTCGTTCATAGTTCTAGAAAAATATACTTGCTTTTCAAGTATATTAGTGAAAACCCAAATCTTTTACTGAAATCACCAATTATATAAGTTTGAAAACTATAATTTTTCCCAAAAACCTTTCAATAACAGATAAGATGTTTCATTATCAAATGGCATGACATATCTATAGGCCAATATGTCAATATGCAGGTGAAATCATGACTGACACCAAAACTGGAGTAGCAGAAAGAAATGCATCTTTATACATGTATCTCAAGTATGCATGTCAAATGCAATGTATCTCAATGATGAACTCATGAACTCACACTCTCAGAGTACTCAACCCATTCAATTACAAGTAAAGAAACTCAAATACATCAAATAAAGCCCAACCTGATGAATCATATAAAATCCAGAAACCCATTGAATTACGAGTCAGACCATACTAGTTTTACTCAAATCCAACTCTAAATAGATGTTCAAATCTAAAAAATTCGTCTTATCTAGTTTTAGACAAAATCCTCTAGATTTCTCTTTGGAGTTCATCAACCAATTGCCACAAATGAGGATAGATTCATGAATCAAATCAAAACCAAGTAGAGAAAACTTACTCCAATCCATATGGTGAAAATTGCTTCCAAATCGTCTCAATCTGAGCCCCTAATCTCAAGATATGATAAAAGAACCAAAACCTCGATTTATAACATTCTCCCCAGACCTGCGACACATTAGCCGCTTCTGCAACGTCGCTTTTACGACAAAAATAACACTTCTGCGGAGAAGCACTGGGGGACTACCTTCGCACCTGTGGTAAAAAATCTGCTTCTGCGCACACGCAGATATGAGTCCAAACTGCACTTCTATGCTAGCATTCGCTTCTGCACCCAAACACACCTCATATGCACCTTCGCAGATGCGAAGAAAACTCTACTTCGGCGGACTCCTGCTCCAAGTAGCACTTTCGATCATGCGACTGCTTTGTCGCTTCTGCGACCATCACACCTGCGCAAACCATCTAAATGTGCGATCACACCAGATCTGCCACTAGCAACTTAAGCCAAAAATGATCCAAAAACTCTGAACCTCGTTTGAAACTTACCCGAGCCACTCGGGACGCCATCCGAGTATACCAACAAGTCCCATAATATAACACAGACCTACTCGAGGCCTCCAATCACACATAAAAATATATAAATGATGAATCGCACCTTCAATCAAACTTAAATGAACTTTGAACTTTCAACTTCCAAAACTCGCGCCGAAACATATCAAATCAACCCGGAATAAACTCAAATTTTGCATATAAATCCCAAATGACCTAACAAAGTTATTCAAATTCCCTGAACCATAATCTGAACCCGATATCCAAAAATTCAACTCCCGGTCAAACTTATAAACTTTCCAAACCTTCAAATTTTTAACTTCCGCTAATTAGTACCGAATCCTTCTAGGAACATCCAAATGCAAATCCGGGCATACGCCCGAATCCAAAATCACCATCTGGACCTAACGATACCGTCAAAACTCCAATCCATGGTCAATACTAAATAGTCAAACTTGGTTAACTCTTCCAACTTAAAGCTTCAATAATGAAATTCATTCTTCCAAATTGATTCCGAATACTCTGAAAACCAAAACCGACGATTCACACCAGTCATAATACATAATACGGTGCTGCTCAAGACTTCAAATAGTTGGACGGCATGCAAATGTTCAAAACGACCGATCGGGTGGTTACATGATGTTTGGGAAAATAATTTCCAAAACCAAATATAAAGGCTCCCCCGGTGATATAAGAAGACTGTGAGTTCTTTATGACTTGGGACTACGAGGCGGTACCTTGGGAGTGCCCCTATTGACTTTCTCTACTTGTTGTATTGTTGTTTGTTGTTTCCTTAACATGTAGGATTCTTGTTTCTTTTTGTGTTGTATTGTTCTCTTTGACTCTGTGTTGTTACTTTCTGTAATTTCTTTATTTTTTTTCTTTTGTATATCATTCTTATTATATTATTATATCTTCTGGCTTATTTTTTATTGTCTCCAGTAGGGACTTGACCTAACCTCGTCACTACTCTACCGAGGTTAGGCTTGACACTTACTGGGTACCGTTGTGGTGTACTCATACTACACTTTTGCAGAGATCCAGGTACGTCTTATTAGCCTCGGTGTTAGCGCATTGAGTTGCTTGCTTCAGAGACTTCAAGGTACACATGCCCGCGTCCGCAGGCCACGGAGTTGTAATGACCTGGCCGGTCGTTTTGAGAATTTAAATCCCGTTCGGCAACATAAGGTCATGTGAAACTTTGTATTATGTGTATTGACTTGAGTGCGTGGTTGAATTCAGTTAACGGATGATTCGGAGTCAAATCAGAAGAAAGATTTAAGTTTTGGAAGCTTAAGTGGTAAGAGTTGACCGGAATTTAACTTTTATGTAAACGGCTCCGGAATGAGTTTTGGATGATTACAACAGCTTCGTATGGTTGTTTTGTACTTAGGTGCGCGTCCGGATTTGGATTTGGATTTGGAGGTCCGTAGGGTAATTTGGAGCATTTCGGCGAAAGTTGGAAAAGTCAAAGTTTTGAAGGTTGAGAGGTTTGACTTTGGCGATATCGAGGTCAGAATGTGATCCGAGAGTTGGAATAGCTCGTTATGTTATTTAAGATTTGCCTGCAAAATTTGACATCATTATTCCGGGTTGATTTGATAGGTTTTAGTGCGAGTTTTAGAAGTTGGAAGATTTGAAAGTTCATAAGTTCGATTCATGGTGCAATTTGTAGTTTCAGTGTTGTTTGATGTGATTTGAGACCTCAATTCCGTGTCAGGTTATGGAACTTGTTGGTGTGTTTAGGAGGGGTCCCGGGTGCCTCGGTTGAGTTTCGGATGGGCTACATGCCATTTCCTTCTATTTTTGGACTGCTGTTTTCTGTCATCTAATTTCCTTCATCGCGTTCGCGTCCGTGTCCTCGCGTTCACGTTGTGTTATTTTAGAGGATGAAATATTTCTTTTTCGCGTTCGCATTCATCCTCTCGCGTTTGCGAAGTTCTGCCTTTCCCTTCTTTATGTTCACAGCTGCCTTCTCGTGTTCGCATAGTAGAAACCAGGGCCTGGGCACTGGTAATCATTTACACTTCACGTTCGGGTGTTCCCTTGCGCATTCGCGTAGGTTCTTGTTCCTTGTTCTTCGCGCTCGCGAAGGGTCTTCCAGCAGCCTTCACTTTTTCTTCTTCGTGAACGCGATCACCCTTCCGCATTCGCGATGTTTTAAGATCTGGGCAGAATAAATAGTACTTTATTCTGAGTGTTTGCCATTTTCACCATTTTTGGAGTTCTAGAGCTCGGTTTTGAGCGATTCTTTGTAGGTTTTTCAAGAAAATAAATTGGGTAAGTGTTCTTCACCTATAATTTATTATACTCCATGATTTTGTCTTTATTTTTATCATTTAATCTATTTTTTGAGTTGGGGAAAATGGTAATTTTTTTAAGAAAACTTTCAAAATAAAAAATCATGATTTGAGGGACAAATTGGTATCATAAATTTGATAATTTTAGTATAGTTGAACTCGTATCGGAATGGGTGTTTGGATTTTGTAAAATTTGTCGGGTTCCCAGGTGCGAACCCGGGGGTCGACTTTTGGATCGATTTTTAGATTTTGATAAAGATTGAGGCTTTATGATCCGGAATAGTTTCTTATGAGTTTTATTTGTACTTTGAAGTTATTTTGGATAGAATTGAGCCATCCGGAGGTCATTTCACCCGAGAAGTTCATTTTAGAGTATCGGTCTGTCTTCTTTGAGGTAAGTATCTTGCCTAACCTTGTGTGGGGGAACTACCCCTTAGGATTTGAGTCTTTTATGCTAATTGTAGTCCGTGTACACGAGGTGACGAGCACGTGCTCGGTTTTATTTTCGGAAAGTTGGCCTTCTAGGGTTCTTAGGTTCTTCTATTCACTGAGCATGAAGTTGTTTTCATTATGATTAAGTTTTTCTTAATTGCTAGTTTCACTTTACCTGCTTCATTTGGAATTAATTTCTACGTGATCTACTCTTCTTGCTTACTTGATCTTATATGACTAAACTGAAGATTTTACCTCTTCTATTGCCATGCTATCTTTCTATAACTGCTTATCTTCATTTGAAATTATTATTATCCCTTCTGCAATTTTTTAGCCTTAATTGAGGTTATGATTATCTATCTGTTGCTTATCCATAATTGAATTTGTTGTATTTCTTTCATAATTGTCCAACCTTAAAAGAAGTTTAGATATCGTATATCTTAGTTGACTTGTCCTTATTTGGAATTATTTGACTTGTGTTAGCTCCCTTGTCGTCGAACTTTACATTGTGGGACCGTTGTTACATATTATTTCCTTCCTTGTTGAGATTTTCTTATAATGACTAGCATTTTCTATTGTGGCTATTTTTTGTGAACTTGTTCTTCCGTTTCTTTGAGTTCTAGAATTTCGGAGTTGATTTACTTGTCGTACTCTAATATTTTGATGTCATTTTTGATATTGTACTTATTTTTATTGTGATGCACGAGGTTTTTGCCATGCAGTTGTATTTATGGGGTCGCACGAGGTTTCTGTCGTGCTATTGTTAGTATTGATACTTGCACATGCTGTGTGACAAGGCGAGCTATATATATGGGGGTTGCGCATGTGGCAAGACAAGGTGGGAACATTATTATGTACGTGTGGCGAGACAAGGCAGGCATTTATTTTATTATTGCACACGTGGCGAGACAAGGTGGGTTGTGTCAAGGATTGATTGTGATGACTTGTGATAGCCTGGGGGCATTTTTGTTGTTGATATTTGTGTAGTGGTGCACTTACCTGTGGGAGTTCTATCTTGTGGAAAATTATGGTAAAATATTCTATGTGTTGTCCTTACTGGCTGGCATAAACTATGTTAGAAAACTTGCACAAGCATGCACGTAGTTAAGTACTCTTACGGTTAAAGATGATTCTTGATATTGTTGAGTATAGATGTACATCCTTGTCCTTCTATGTGAGAATGACTCTATTTGGCACGTGAGTCGTTAATGCGGTTATAAAGTGTAATGAGGGTACAGGATGCCAAGCGTTAGGGTTCAGGTATTGGGACCCGTAAGTTGTGAATAGTCAGAGGTTCGGTTCGTGGAGTTTATTTGGCTAAAATCCTGGCGTGGAAGCGGTCATTTCTGTTGAGTTGTTATTTGTCTTTTCTTTATCTGTGATTATCGAATTTTGATTGTGTTTCCGTTCATTCTTCTATGTCATTATTATGGTATTCCGCTGATAGTTGTTGTTCCTTTCTTACCATAATTACCGTATTATTTGCCATTTCGCGTAGTCTTTATGTAGATATCATATTTTGTTGTTTCTATACTATACTTGTTCAGGTTAATTAGTCCAGTAGGTGTCTCGACTGTTTCTCGTCACTACTCCATTGAGGTTAGTCTTGATACTTGATGGGTACCACTGTGGTGTACTCATACTACAATTTTGTACATTTTTATGCAGATCCAGGTATTTCGGGGTCAATTGATCATTAGCTAGCTGTGCGGATTATCGCGATGGAGACTCAAGATAAACCTGTTGTTGCGTTCGCAGGTTTCGGAGTCACCTTCTGATTTTGTATTCACATTGTTTACCTTATTTCAAACAGTTGTATTTAGAAATTTGTAGCAAATTCTGTAGAGCTTATGACTTGTACTACCGGTTTTGGAATTGTAAATTTTATAGAGATCTTCTATTTCAAAATTGTTAGATGTTATTTAATTATTGTTGTTATTCGGTTAATGGTAGGCTTACCTAGTCCAAATAAGACTAGGTGCCGTCACGACACCCAACAGAGGGGAAATTGGATCGTGCCAGGAGTCATCGTTTATCCTGTTCTTTTCTTATTTCTTTACATATTTATAGACAGTGATGTATAGGAGTGACCGTACTGTATCTAGAGTTTGTGACTTATACTTCACCGGTTTTGGAAGATGTACATGTTGGGTTGCAAATTTTCTTTACATATATAGTTGTGGACATTTTGAGATTTAAATTATTACTATTTCAGTTATTCCGCATGTTTTGTTAGGCTTACCTTGTCTTAGAGATTAAGTGTTGTTACGATATCCTACGGAGGAAAATTGAGATCGTGACAGTTAAAATTTAATTTATATTTAAGCATAACTTTTTGTATCGAAAATTGCTGATGACCAAGGAGAAAGAAGGAAAAATAAAGGGTCAAAGACATACTATTATATATCGAAAAAATCAAACTAACATAATTTCACACAAAAGAAAAACTTATTATTTCTTTTTTGGTCATGAAACGCTTACGTAGTATTGCTAAATAAAATTAAATGGAGGGTGCACTGGGCACCAGTTGTAGCTGCGGGTTATACACTATTACTGGAGTAGAATCCCCAGCCGGTTTATTAATTCAACATTTCTACTTAATGTTAACAAATAATGTTTCCTTGCATATATATATATATATACTCGAAAAACGTATTATTGGGTTGTACAATAGAAATTAAAGTAAAAAAAGAAAGTGATTTTGCTTCCCTAGTACTAAAATTTATATTATATTATAATAGTTAGAAGTATCATTATTCTTTTCTAATGCAAAGTATTCGTTTTTGACTTTCCACCGGAATTTGTATGAAGTTTTATTATTTTTGAACAACTAGTTATTTGCAAAAAAAATTCACTTGCAAATGCTTTAACAACCACCTAGCTAGTTTATATGTTTATATATATATATTTATTTAATTGAGAAGTTGTACGCATGAAGCGATGATCCCTATAATTTAGTTCCATTGGTCTTGTTAGTTTAGTAGCGAGAAATTGTGGGAATTTATGGCAGAATTCGAATTTCAAGGACTCAAACATAGTCAAATTATTTTAGCTAAAATAAATGTCTTTAAAGGAAATAATTGTTTTGAATTTAATTATGGAGAACTATACTCTTTTTTTGTATTGTTTTTTCAATTAAAGTTCCTAAATATTAGGAATTTCTACCTAATCAAACAAGGAAAGACTTAATAATTAAAAGTCCTAAAAAAATTAAGTTACGCTTTTGTCCAATGTAAAATCTTTTTTTAAAGGGTGAAAAAGGCAAACGACTAAGGTATTCGTGCTTTTAATATAGTATAAACAGATTAATAAATATACTAATAATTAAATCGTAATATCTATCAAATTGAAATTTTGTTCTATCAATTGAAATTCTAATGTCACGCCAATAATTATTCATGGAACAGATCACTTTGACGAATCATTTTCCTCTCTAGAAAATAAAGAATCCCAGACGTCAAAAGAATTTGAAGGGCTAAAAAAATTTGCCTAAAATATTAGGAAAGAATTAACCGTTCAATTTTTATTATATTTCTTTTAAAAATATCTTATATTATATGATTTAAATAAGGAAAGATTTAATACACAAAAAATTAGTTGAATTTGAAGTCATGAATATTAGAAAAATAATTAAATGACAATTTCTAAATATAAAAAAGGCAGTCAAATGATTATTTTGTTCAGTGTGAACTATACTTTTAAAAGGTAAAAAAGACGAATGACATTTCGCTAAGGGCATTCGTGCTTTTAATATAACTAGCTTTAGTGTACGTGCATTGCACGTGTGGTTAGCGTCAATCAGTAAACTATGTGTAAATGAAGAACATATAATCAAGTTATCAAATGCTAAGTTTTAAAATGTCAACATTAAGTTAATATATTAAAATAAGTAACATTGTACATAGAAAAGTATATGGAGTTGTCATTTATTTGAATGAATACCAGAAAGAAAATTAATTAATGGCAACTAACTTATAATACATTTTATCTTCTAATGTTTTATTCTTACTATTATTTTTAACGTTTGTATTTTTAACAGTTTGACTCTTAATACTATATTATAATTTATTTTATTATTAATTTCGAAAAGAATGACTTGGAATCTTGCAAATCAGTTAAATCAAAGACTTTTTTGGTTAATTAGGATTGTTCTTAACATTAAAGAGATTTTTTTGTTGTTGATTCAAATCTTAATAATAGCTCATCCCAAGTTTTAAATATTTAATTGTAATTATAATTTTTATTCAATAAGAATTTTACGTTCAATATAATAAAAAAAGTCATTCTGGTTACGCGCATTGTCATGTATCCTATCTCAATGAGCGTTTGAGTTATGAAATAAAAGTATAAGTTCCTAACAATAGTGATTAATATTGACATTGTACACATAACTAACTCAATTAAGAAAAGAATGTTTCATATAAATCCTCAATCATCAGTTAATAATTCAACTTAAAATTTATGCCACTTTTTTAATAATGAAAGTTAGCATGCTTCCTTTTCAGTTCCAGTAGTACGCACAGTCATTCAAAACATAAATAGCGGATAGAACTTCACATATATAGCAAATAACTAATAATCAATGAATTTCAGATGAACACAAAATCAAATTGCCCTGAAAATGAGAAAAGACATTCAAAAAGAATACTAAAGTAAGTTAGTAAAATACATCGGAGAATGACTCAGAATTATATTTGAAAGAGTATATTTAGTTTCGATATATCATTATTCAAGTGGAATTAACATTTAAATAATTTGAATATTGATTTACTCCATTTGTTGTTATATTTAAAAATAATTAGTTTTATAACAATTCTAAAATTTACTTTTAAAGAGTAAAATTATCGATACACATTTCGATTGGAGAACACATTTCTCAATATGAAGGGCACATCTTTTGAAAATATCTTACAAAAATTGTAGCAATTCCTGCAGCATGATATTGAATCTAAAATAATTGATATATCTGTTTTTTGGTAATTAAATTTTGATATTTATTATATATTTTATTATGATTCTTCAAAAGGCCATCAATAAAAATAATTATATTTTTTAGAAATTTGGAATAAAGAGGGTCGTCATATAGTTTTTAGAAGAAACTGGTTCACATGTAAAAAGTTTGAGCATATATATTTTATATTAATTTGCAGGGCTTATCTTTTGGGGTAAGCTTACAAATATTGTAGTCAATTTTGTGACATAATATTAAATTTAACATGATCGAAATCGTTATATATTTTTATTATAATTCTTCAAACAGTCATCAAATTACCACTAATTAAAAAATTTGTATCTTTCTTTTAGAGTTATTGGAATGAACGGAGAGGTCATATAGTTTATAGGAAAAAAATGAATAATTAAGTAACAATGTAAGATCTCAAACTGACTAATACTGAATGTGTATTTTACAACCAATAACTTATTACATATACAAAAAACTGTAGAGGGCCATTTATTGGAATAGATGAAAAATAAAAATTAATAATAAATGTCAACTTATTTTGGATACTTATTATTTCATTCTTATTTCTTTTATTTTGAATTTTAACCTAGTTAATTTTTAATACTATATTATAATTGATTGGACTTTATATTCTAATTTCTTTCATCATCGGTGGTCTTTTTTATTGAAATATATCTATCTAAGCCAAGATTTTTGTTAACCTGAAGATAACTTTACTTGTATGACGAATTTGAAAAATAATGAAATAATTTTTTTTTTGCTAATTAGCTATTCTAAATATTTAATTATTTATTTTCAGCAATAAAAGATATAAATTATATTTTATTGATTTAAATTCTTAATATTATCTCATACCAAATTTTAAATATTCGATTATAATTATGTTTTATCGAATAAAAATTCCTTTGTCAAATTGTAAGAAAATCAAATGAGTGAGAAATAGCTTTGTATATTTTAAAGTATTTTAGTATATAAAAGAGTTTCACCTAAATCAAAACATAAAAACAGTTACTCCGTCATCTTCCAAGAACTTTGTAAGTCCTCTTTCTTCTTTTTTTTTTTAAATTAAATTCTTGGTATCTGGCCAAAGGGATAAACTTCTAAATACCAAGTGGTTGCGTCCTATTTGGTTAGTATTTTTAATTCCTTCCTTTTCTTTTCATTTATATATAATTTAAGTGTAAAAATTTATATAAAATAAATGTTAATATTTTTGAACTTATAAATATTAAATTTTTATACGTAATCCAAAAATGGAAGAATGTAATATATAAAATTTAATTGATTTTGTAGTCCTAAATATAAGGAAAATATTTAAATGAGTATTCCTACATATAAGAAAAATAATTAAATGAATATTCCTACATATTAGAAAATAACTAAATTACTATTTTATCCAATGTAAACTCTATTTTTAAAGGGTGAAAAAGGCGAACGACATTTCCCTAAGAGCCTTCGTGCTTTTAATATAATATAGAATATAAATACTAGTTTCTATGTACGTGCTTTGACATTTAGTCAATTCTGTATATGCAATATTATTATGTAGCAACTGAAGTGAAAATGTAGTAGTCATTGAAGCTCTAAAAATTGCTATAATACACCTATTACAACGGATGATTTTAGGTTTGGTTTGTTTAATCTGTATATATTTATTTGTGGTTTTATTTATATTTGTAGTTTAGGGTTCAAAACAATGACTAAGTCATTTTGGAGTCTAAATTAAAATTTAACACTAAANTATACGAAGTTCTATAAGATAGAGCTCCAAATATTAGTACAATTTTTTTCAATGTAGAGATTTTTTGCTTAAAGTCTAATTCTAATATAGAAACATAGCAGTATATATATATATATATATATATACTGCTATGTTTCTATATTAGAATTAGACTTTAAGCAAAAAATCTCTACATTGAAAAAAATTGTACTAATATTTGGAGCTCTATCTTATAGAACTTCGTATAATGATTCCTTTATTGGGTCATTCCTCTTTCTTCTTTTGGAATATTATACTTCCTTAATCAGTTCTAATTAAACAATGCATCTGTTATGCCGATTCAATGTATTTAAGAGGTTATCGTCTTTAAAAAATTGTTGTTTATACTCTACGATGCAAATTATTTGATTATTAATGTAATTTCACTTTTTGTAGAAGCGAAAAAGTTTTTCTTTCCCTAATTGTTTTTCTTTTTAACTTTTTATGGAGTATCATTATAGTATTTTTTTTTTTCGGGTTGATAATTTTATTCTTTTTCTGGCTGTAGAGTGATATTTCAAATGTCACAAGTTAAATTGGGGACTTTTGCATCCGTACTCACTTTTTGTGACACGTTTTAACTTATATCCGCTTTGTAAAAAAAAATTTGTATCCGTACCCGCTTTTGCGCATAACTTCAGAATGCGGGGCTGAAGTAGCAAAGGCAATCACGCAAAACTTCAGCATTCTAGTAGACGGGCCTGAAGTAGCTTGCGAACTTCAGCTCTAGAGCTGAAGTTTTTGTCTTTGTAACTGGGAAACTTCAGCATACGGGGTTGAAGTTCTCCAGTTATAAAGACAAAAACTTCAGCATACGGGGCTGAAGTTCCTTCAGTTACACTGGGGAACTAGAGCTGAAGTTTTGTCTTTGTAACTGGGGAACTTCAGCATACGCAGTTATAAAGACAAAAACTTCAGCATGGGGGGTTGAAACTTCAGCTCTAGAGCTGAAGTTCTATCTTTGTAACTGTGGAACTTCAGTCCCGTATGCTGAAGTTTTTGTCTTTATAACTTGAGAACTTCAATTCTAGAGCTAAAGTTTGTAACTGGGAAAGTCTTTGTAACTGGGGAACTTCAGCTCCGTATGCTGAAGTTTTGTTTTTATAACTGACGAACTTCAGCTTAACTGGTGAACTTCAGCTCATCGAAGGAAAGGGAGCTGCAGTTATATAAAAAGTGAGTACAAATTAAAAGTTTTTTAAAAAGCAGGTATATGTTAAATTGGGGCGATCAAATAAAATACTCCGCGCAATTTTTACGTTAAATTGTGTCAGCTTAGGAGACTCAAAACAAACTGGAGTTCTTTAATTTTGACGATATTTTAATCATTTTCAATATATAGCCAAAAAAACTGTCTATTTGTGACTTTTGCATACTCTCTTCTTTATTATTCGCATTTAGAATGGACAAACAATTGAAGTCTTTAACCAGTAGGACTCATAAATGTGGTAGCTAAGTCTCCTTAACTTTTATCTTAAACTTTGACTTGAATTCTTCTTTAGATAAAAGAATAATAAATTATAACGTAAGTATGTCCACAGCTCCATAAGAGGACTATCACATAGACAGAAGCTATTTGACATAATCTTGAATATATTTTTAACTCCTTGAATAGAAATTAAAAAATAAGAGAAAAAAAGCTACGTAAAGAACCTTTCAGAAAAAATTACTTTTTGAGTAAAAGATTAAAGCATACTATAGGGCATGTAGCATCATCTTGTTATGTTCATTGGCTATCTATATACAATTTCCGATATTGTAGTCAAACTCAACCGATTATTTCACAATTTTTATTAGAACTATTATTCACTTTATTAGGCCAATTACCCATATGATCTACAAGGCTACGATTACTTTGTCAAACTTTTCTTTTCCATTATTCTCCGGCATAATTGTCAGAAAAAACCATGAAGGCGTAATACTTGAGCAGAGTTTGATATAATATGGATTGTAAAATTCGCACGAATGCGTTCCACTGTATTCTATATATCCATCTAAATCACACACTTGTTGTTCCGATGACCAAGAAAAACACTTTTATTTAATAATGTTTCATGTACAATCACTTTTTCTTGTGATGTAATACTTGATAGAGTAGATTACCGTGTCAGAAGTTATCATGAACATAATGGTATCAAATTTAACAGTTTAGATGCACAAATATAAAAGTTAGATTAAAATATTGATTAATATGACTTACCAATTCGAGACACAAGCAAAACTGCAAGAACTCTTGGACCATTCAAAATTTGATTACAAACGACCACCAGCTTCTAACCGATTGAGTTCATCAAGCCGATGAGACTACAAAAAAACAAACAAAAATTTGGGAAATCAGCATTAATTAAGAATACATGAAGGAATAAGAAGAAAGCAAAACCAAACCATGTTATGAGAATGACGTAAATAAGGAGCACCAAAAGAAATAAAGAAGAGAAGTTTTTGACATGCTTACGGCCAATTACAATTGTAGATACTGTTTAACCAAAAAATAAAATTTTCAGTTAAAATCTATATTTAAAAGAAAACGGGTTACTGATAACCAAATTTATTTCACTTCCTCAACAACTTCTTTGAAAAAATAATAAAAGTAATAGCGTAAATTGACAGAAAGAAATAAAAAATAAAACGACGGTCAATCCCTAAAATCAAGGTAGAAAACTTTGATAAATCAAGATTATAGAGTATATTTCAGTAGTACTTGAAACTTGTCCTTACAAGTAAAATTCTTTATCCTTATATAGGGGTGTACAATCATAATGTTTTTCCTATTTAAGATGAATTCATTGTGCGCATTAATTGTATTGATTGCCTGTTATCATTGATAACCATAACTGACACATTTGTAGCTATAAATATCATACAACGATTCTAATTCTCCTTCCTTATTTACTTCTGGCTCATGTATCTTCCCTTCTTTTTGACCTTAATTCATTTCGTTCATGCCTCTTCTTTGACGGTTGTTCAGGCTCGATCCTCTGTTCTACACTATCTCGTGGGTGTTTCCTTCGTACCTTCCTTGTATTCTTAATTTTGCTAATCGAGTGTGCCACTTGTCATTACACCATTATACCACGTGTCGTGCTTCGTCGGCCTACTAACATTCCATGCGTGGCATCTTTTTTTCACCAATACAGATAGTCCCCCCACTTTCTGAATATTTTTCAATTGAATATTCAGGAAGTGGTAACCTTTTATGGCAGGAATTCTTTGCCACCGTTTTTCGAGTATCATCGTGTCCCCTTCAGAACCGATGTAATGTATGTCACATCTATTTAATGCACATGCCACGTGGCTTCTAACAATTGGCTCTACAACTTTTCAGCGCTTTTTAGGGTTTTTCTGCGGCTGCGTCACTCACAAAATGACGGTTCCATTTTGACGTTTCACCTACTTTAATGATGACCATGCCTTCTTATAAATACTTCATTCTTTTTTGATCTCTTAGAGTATTCCTTCTTCAGTATCCACCATGTACTCCTTCTTTGTATTTCCACATCCACTTTTTCATTATCCCTTTGAACAATCACGTCTTCTTCTACACCAGACCCTCATAAAGATTGTTGACGAACTTGCTTTTTCTACTGTCTCTACTAGAAGCAGGAGAGGTGGTAGACTTCGTAATCTTGACTCGCTATCTAATCGTGGTTCTTTTTCCCAAGGCAGTGCTGCTGAGCCTTCCTCTTCTAAACCTAGGGCTCCTCTAACCCTTAGATTTTCTTCTAAGAATAGAGATTTAAATTAACCAGAGCGGGAACCCATAGTTGTAGAGATTGTTCCTCAGGAATTTTCTTTTGTAACTGATCGCGAAACCATAAAGAATCAAATCTCTTCTATGGCCTCCCTTAATCATGCTGACCTTTATCCAAGTTTGATCACTACTGACCTTCTCTCCCTGGTTCGAAGAGAATGTTATTGGAAACTAAATTTTCCAGTTTTAATCTCAAGTGCCAACTAGAGAATTACCATACCAAGTTGGTTATTCCTTTGTTTACACGTACCCTTTTATTTTAGGGTTCAAACCACCTATGGACCCAATGATCATTGAGTTTTGTCGTTATTTCAACATGTGCCTTGGCCAAATTAGCCCTATAGTATGGAGGGTTGTTGCATGCCTTCGTTGTTTATCATATTTAGTTTTCATGCCTTTAATTTTTCGACACTTGCTTCATCTCTACTGCCCTTAACTGTTTCGTGAAGGAGTTTTTTCTCTCGTGCTAAAAGTAAGAGAGTACGTGTTAGCCCTACAGATGACTGGGACCGTGTCTGGTATGTTCATTTTGTTGCTGCTCCTATTAGTGCACTAGTGGGTGAAGAAAATATGCCTTTTCTGGAGAAATGGAACTTTGCACGTAAGCTTTTTTTTTTTTTTTTTTTATGTCTCAAAAGAAAAAACCCATGTGATACATGCCTACTTTTCAGCAACTATGGAAGTTTTTGATGAAATTTCCAACTTCCGTGCTTGGGTAGATAAGATGTTAACTACTGCGCTTATGGAGAAAAGGTTTTGGAAATATGTTTTTCAAAGATTTGGTTGGAAAGTAAAGACGCACACTACTTTTTCTATTTATTGTCTTTCCTTTTCTCTTCCTTGTTGGTTCAAGGGTTTCTTATTCTTCCCCTTTTTTTGCTAGGGTTTCCTATTCGTGACATTAGTCCCGCGTTTGTTCCATCCATTATGCTTTTTGTGACTCTCGCCCAGGAAAGGATTTTAAGTGCTTCTTCTTCTAAAAGGAAAACCGACGGAGCTCGTGGCTCTGATGGTGAAGAAGAAACAGATGAGGGCTCTTTTGTGCGAAGAGCACGCATCAGGAGACGTGTAGTTTCTGATGATGAAATTATTCCTTCTCATGACCCTTTACCAAGTTCAATCCCTTTTAGACTCACGGATGAGCTAGAGAGTGCCCCTTTTCTGGTTTCTCATGAAGATATTGTTGATCCTCCCCCAGGTTCTATTGATAGATTGTTTTCTTATGGCTTCGAAGGTGATGAAGCTTTTGGGCCTGTTTCTAAAGAACTGCCCCTTGCCTCCCTTCTAATCTCAGTTTCCATTAACCTTCTTGTGTCCTTACATGATGTTATTCCCGTGATTGCTTCTACTCCGTCTGCTATTCCCGTGACTGCTTCTCATGCAGAAGCCGGATCTTCTAATAGTAGTAGGGAAATGAAAAGAGTTGTGCTTGAGGTTCCTTAATGAATGATATTGTTCATTATTCCTTGAAGGTTCAATCTTAATTATATTTCCTTTCTCTTCTTTGACTTACTCATAACTTTTTTACTTTTTTTGCAGATCAACTTGATTGGCACAGAGCTTATGAAAAGAGTTTAGCGAACCATCAAGTTATAGATTACCACACCAAGGCTGGTTACTGGAAAGAACAATTTGAAGGTCTTCAATTGGAAAAAGAAGTTATAGTGGAAGACAAGAATGCTTTGGACAACAGATGAGAGCGATTGCCGCTGAATTAGCGGTTGAAAAAGCTTTATCTAGCCAGATCGGAAAGGACAAGGATATACTTGAATCTTCCTTTGCTGAACAACTCTCCAAGGCAACTGAAGAAATAAGGAGTTTGAAGGAACTCCTTAATCAAAAGGATGTTTATGCGGGAGATTTGATTCAATCACTTACTCAAGTTCATGAAGATCTCCACGCCTTTACTGATAAGATTCAGTTCTTGGAAAGTTCTCTTGCTCCTTTGAAAACAACTTATGATGCCTCTGAAGCAGAAAAAGAAGAGCTGAGAGCCGAGATTGACCAGTGGGAGAAGGATTATGATATTCTCGAGGATAAAATATCGTTGGATATGAGCTGGGCTTTCCTAAACACTCGCCTCGAGACTCTAGTTGAAGCCAACCAGGAAGGTTTTGACCTTAATGCTGAGATTGCTAAGGCTAAAGAAGCAGTTGAGAAAACTCAGCAACGTTAAAGCTTTTCCTCACCTGAAGATGAATGTTCCAAAGGTGATGGAAATTGACTTGTTCCTGATGGGGCTAATGTTCAAGCTGATGATGCTCCTTAGTTTTCTCCTGTTTTTTGTTAACTTTTATTTTGTTCTTTGCACTTAATTTAACAACTTTTGGGAAGGTTGTTTTTTGGTTACCCCTGTCTTCTTTTGGGGTTGAATAACAAACTAATACCTCTATTTTCTCAAGGTTTAATATTTATATATATTTCGGCTACTTTTACCGTTTATTCTGCTCTTTGATATTTGAGCTTATTCCTTGCATTTATAAATACTTTAACAGTCCGTGACTTTAACAAACATGGATTTTCATAAAAGAGGGACCTTTGTATGTTAACAACACTGAGGAAGATGTCACGACCCAAATTTCCAACCCACGGGATCGTGATGGCGCCTAACACCATACTTGCTAGACAAGCCAATGTTAACGGGATTCAGCATTTAAAATAATTAAAACATAATACTAGGTCTAATATTATCCAATAAATAAATCCAGAATAATGTGTGAAATAATGAAACGAAACTCGAAGCTACTACAAATATCTAACTACCCAGGATTTGGAGTCACAATTCACGAACTACTAAAGAATACAACAAGTATTTGGCTGAAAGGAAATATATATCTGTTTTGAACGAAATAAAACAGTAACTAAAATAGAGGAGACTCCAGGAATCTGTGGACGCCAGCAGATCTACCTCGTGTCTCCATATGTATGATCAGCTACTACTCGATAACTCAACTCTGGCTGGAACTTGGATCTGCACAAGAAGTGCAGAGTGCAGTGTCAGTACAACTGACCCATGTACTGGTAAGTGCGGAGCCTAACTTCGACGAAGTAGTGACGAGGCTACGGCGGGGCCTTTATAACATAACCTAGATGCAATGTATAATAAATTAAGAAGAGAATAATAAAGTAATTAAACAGTAACTTGCAACAATTAATAAAACAACTCGGTTAACTTTTCCAGATCTCAACTATAACCAATCCTCACAAAAATTTCCAAGTTTCAATTTAAAATAACGGTGAAAGCAGAGTATGGGAACAATAGAATAAAATAGTAAGTTTTCCAGTCTTTATGTTATAATCAGTAAAACATGAATATCCTCCCTTATTGCTCCTTGTTGCAGCGCGCAACCCGCTCCCACATGTCCACCCTTATTGCTCCTCCCTATATATATCACCCTTATTTCTCCTGTTGCGGCGTGCAACCCGATCCCACCTGTCCTCCCTTATTAATACTTGTTGCTGCTTGCAACCCGCTCCCACCAGACAATCACATCTCCTTATTTATAAGAAGATTTCACAATTTAGGTCAAATCCTTTCACAATATTTATGTCTCAACAATTGTAAGCAGAAAGTTGTACTATTCATGAACTTCATCAATTATCATTTCACAATGAAACTAACTGGAGTGTATCGTAAAACACTGTCGACCAGCTCAACCATTTTTATACCACAAGCAAGCCAAGGGATCAACTAACACTTCCAAATACGTGAAACAATATTTAACAACAAGCTAACGAAAACAAGTAGACACGGAGGCATCGAAATCACGAAAACAATCAAGACAAAAATATAGTGAATTGGAACCGGGGAAGGGATCATGTTAAACATTTGATATGGTGGTGCATAGATACTCGTCATCTCACCTATACACCACACACATGAAATTCCACATAGCATTTAAGTTGGGGATTCCGATTCCCTCAAGTCAAGGTTAAACCAAACACTTACCTCAATTCTGCAGGCCACTCACTGCTCAACCGCAACTTTTCCTTTTGAATTTTCCTCTAACCCACTCGGATATAATCATAATTGGTTCGATATCATTAATTATTGCTAAAGGAATTAACTTTAATGAAAAACTATGATTTTCCTATGTTTTCTCATCAAAGACAAAAATCGACCCCGGGTCCATTTGGTCTAAACTCGAGGTTCGGACCAAAACCCGTTTACCTATTCTCTCCCGAGCTCAGATATAAAATTGGTTTAAGAATCCGAACTCAATTCAAGGTCTAAATTTCCAAATTTCAAAATTTCTAATTTCTACCCAAAAATCCCAAATTTTACCATGAAAGTTCTAAGTTGTAAAGGATTGAAAGAAAGTAGTTAGGAATCATTTACCTGTGATTTGGAGACTTTGAGTCTTTGGAAAATCGCCTATGGAGGTTTAGGGTTTTAGAGAATTGAAAAATGAATGAAAATCCCGCTGCCTTCGCATTTGCGACTTCTGGGCTTGCTGGGCAGCCTTTGCATTTGCGAATTAAATCTCGAATTTGCGAGGATGGACTTCCCAGGCCTGGTTCTCATTTGCGAACAAAAATGTTGCATTTCCCAGGTCTGTCAGCTTCGCAATTACGGAGCATGATCTCGCAATTGCGAGATTAGAGGCCTGGTGACAGACATCAGATGCATCGACTGAAATTTCTAAGTTCTAAACACTTTGTAGCCTACCCGAAACTCATCCGAGACCTCGGGGCTCCAAACCAAATATGCACGCAAGTCTAAAAACATCATACGGACTTGCTCGTGCGATCAAATCACAAAATAACATTTTAAACTACGAATTCAACCTCAAAACTCATGATTTTCTCAAGAACACTTCAATTTCACTATTTTCTAAACCGAACGTCCGAATCACGTCAAATCAATTCTAATTCTCACCAAATTTCACAGATAGGACTTAAATATCATAAAAAACCTGTATCGGGATCCATAACCAAAATACGGGCCCGATACCAACGATTTCAAATATTAATTCATTTCTTTATTTCCTCAAAAATCCAGCATAACAGTTTTCTTCAAAAATTGAATTCTAAGGCTAGGGACCTCAGAATTTAATCCTAGGCATATTCCCAAGTCCCATATTTTACTGCGGACCTCTCGAGATCGTCGGAACACAGATTGGGGTCTGCTTACTCAAAATATTGACCCGAGTCAACTAGAAACCAAATTTTAAATTCCAAAATTATTATTTCTCATATTTTTCACATAAAAGCTTTCTGATTTCATGCCCACACTGTGCATGCAAATTGAAGTAATTAAAATTAATATTTTTAAGGTTAATGAGCCCAGAATGGAGTCTTAACTCATAAGATGACCTTTTGGGTCATCACAGAATATGACGTCTCATCTTTATATTGGTGTAAATATATGAAAGACGAAGTAGAAATAAAAAAGAAATAATTTGAGGAAGTTTTATGCTTTGAACTTTCAAATGAATTTCGTACATTATTTTCATAATTATTCATACAACACTTTCATAACTGCTTTCTTTGCAGCAAATTTTGAGATACAAAATCGGTCTATATACCGTGACTAATTTTTGGCCTTAACCTAAAACTCGTAGGAACATGGAACATATCTCGTATCCTTTTCGCAAGTTTACACCTTTCCAAGGTTACTTCAAGGTTTTTGATGCAGTCTTTTTGCTTCCTTCTATGTGCATAATCCCCCCAGTGTTAGAGCTTTGAAGTATGAAATCTCGAACACTGGTTACTCCTTCCTTTTGGTCCATTCCCTGAAAAGGAGAATACAAACAGGACTCGAAAATATACATTTAGATGATGACTGCATAACCCATTTTTCCATCAGAAAGGTCGCAACCTATACCGGGAATAATTTAGTATATCACGTGTCTTTCAAGTCTAATATCATCATTTGGTACGGGCTAGCCTTTTTCCTATAATCCAAAACTGTAAGTAAAATTCAAAAGAACAAAATAAAATCGTAGCTGAGTGATACCTGCCCATGGGTACTTTCTTCGTCAAAAAGTAATATTACTCTAGATGAACAACATTCCAGTTTGATGTTAGTAACTTGCCATCCATGGTTTCTAACTCATATGCTCCTTTTTCCAGCGATGCCTCGAACCCTATAAGGGCCTTCCCAATTCGTACTTAATTTTCCCGCATTAGCCTCTTTTGTTGATTGAAATACCTTTTTGAGGACGAAGTTCCCAATCTTGAAGTATCTCATATTAGCTTTCATGTTGTAGTATCACTCAATCATCTGTTTCTGAGCCACCATCCTTATTAGCGCCGCTTCTCTCCTTCCTTCCAGCAAATCTAAATTTGTTCGCATCTTTTATTCATTTAACTCCTCAGTAGCATGTGTATACCCCGCACATGGTTCACCTATTTCTATTGGGATTAAGGCTTCAGTACCATAGATAAATGAAAATGGAGTCTATCCCGTGCTTGTTTTTGTTGTTGTTCGATAAGGCCACAATACCCATGGTAACACTTCTGGCCATTTGCCTTTTGATTCTTTTAATCTCTTCTTTAAGTTATTAATAATAACTTTGTTTGTTGACTCAATTGTCCATTGGCTACAAGATGGTAAGGTGCAGATGTAATCCGTTTAATCTGCCAACTCTGAAATGATTATGTGGTTTTCGTGCTTATGAACTGTGGTCCATTATCACACACGATTTCTTTTGGATTTCCAAATCGGCAAATAATGTTTCGACAAATAAAGTCCCTAACTTTCTTTTGTCGTACCTGTTTAAAAGCTCCTGCTTCTACCCATTTTGAAAAATAATCTGTTAAAACTGATAGAAATCGTACCTTTCCTTTAGCTTGAGGTAACAGACCTATGATATCCATGCCCCTTTTCATGAAAGTCCACGGCGAAACAACTGAATGTAACAGTTCTATCGGGTGATGCATGTTATTGCCATATCGTTGACACTTAGCGCACTTGGCTACAAAGATTTTTGCCTCTTCTTCCATTTTTGACCAATAATATCCTGCTCTTATTAGTGTTTTTACCAACGATCTCCCCCCAGTGTGATTTCCATAGGCCCCTCATGTACTTCCCTCATCACATATTCCATTTGTGAAGGTCCAAGACACCGTGCTAAAGGCCCACTAAACATCTTTTGGTATAAGTTTCCACGAATCAAGCAATACCGGGAGGCTTTTTGGCAGAGTAACTGAGACTTTTTCTTGTCTTCGGGTAAAATTTTGTGCTGCAAAAAGTTAACAAATTCGTTCCTCCAATCCTAAGTCAGATTATTAAAATTTACCTCATTTTTGTCTTGGTCAAGCACCGAATTAAACAAATGTATTATGATAGCATTTTCTGCATTTGTTACTTTCGCAACAGACGCGAGACTGGCTAACGCATCTGCTTCTTCATTCTCCTACCTAGGTATTTGTACGACCTTCCACGACTGAAATTGTCTGACTAATTCCCGTGCCTTCCCAAATATTGTGCATGCATGCCTCTCTTGCTATGTAAGTCCCGTGCATCTATTTAACCACTAGTGGCGAATCACTTTTGATTACAATCTGTTCTATACCAAGTTCTCGTGCTAGTTCCAAACCTGCAATCACAGCTTCGTACTCCACTTCATTGTTAGTGATGGAATAACATTTTATTGATTGTCTTATGATTTCTCCTGAAGGAGGAATTCGTACAATAACTAAAACCGCTCCTTTAACATTCGAGGAAACATCAGTAAATAGAATCCAAGTCCCCGGATTAGATTCGGTAAATACATTTAGTTTCTTTTCTACAGGAACAAAATTCGTGTTGTAATATGCTACAAAGATTGCTAAAACCTGCAATTTTATTGCAGTTCTGGGCTAATATATGATATCATACTCGGTGAATTCTATTTCCCACTTGGCTAATCTACTGGATAGTTCTTGTTTATGCAATATATTCCTTAGAGGAAAAGCAGTTATAGAGAATAAGGATGACATTGAAAATAATGTCTAAATTTTCTAGATGCCATAATTAATGCTAAAGAAAGTTTTTCTAAGTGGGGATATCGAGTCACGACATCTAACAAAGATCTACTAACATAATAAATTGAAGATTGTTTACCTATATCTTCTCGTACCAACACCGCGCTTATCGCCACTTCAAATACGGCAAGATAAATAAGCAGCCTTTCTTCGTCTTTCGATTTGGATTGCAAGGGCGAATTTGACAAATATGGTTTTAGATCCTTGAGCAATTGTTGGCAGTCGTCAATCCACTCAAATTGGTTTTGCTTTCTCAATGATGATTTTGAAATAAATCTCCCCAAGGTTGCTATTCCTCCCGTTAATATCTACACTTCTTTTTTGCTTGTGAGTACATCCAATATTTCTTCAATAGCTTTGATTTGTGCAGGATTCACTTCAATACCCCTGTTAGAAATAAGAAAACCTAAAAACTTACTAGAAGCCACGCCAAAAGCACACTTTTTTGGATTTAGCTTCATATTATATTTGCGGAGAATTTCGAAAGTGCTCGACAAGTGTTGAAAATGATCCCCCGCTTGTGTTAGCTTGACTAACATATCATCAATATAGACTTCCATAATCTTTCCTATATGTTCTTACAACATCTTAGTCACCAATGTTTGGTATGTAGCTCCAGCATTTTTTATACCAAATGGCATGACTTTGTAGCAGTAAGTCCCTTGGTCTATAACAAATGAAGTTTTTTCTTCATCTAGAGGATCCATATTTATTTGATTATAACCTGAATACGCATCTAAAAATTTAACAGCTCATGACCTGCGGTAGAATCAATTAGTTGATTTATATGCGAAAAAGGAAATGAATCTTTAGGACAAGCTTTATTTAGATCAGTATAATCTACCATTCTTTTTTAGAACAACCACAATATTAGCTAACCAGACTGGGTATCTTACCTCTCGTATTGACCCTATTTTCAAAAGCTATTGTACCTCATCATGGATCACTTGATTTTTGAAGGATCCTTGCTTCCTTTTCTACTGCTTGACTGGTGGGTATGATGGATCCTCATTCAGTTTATGGGACATCACCTCCGGTGGTATACCTGTCATATCTAAATACGACCAAGCAAAGCAATCTGTGTTAGCTTTTAAAAATTCAATTAGTTTACCTTTCATTTTTGCGCTCAGATTTGCTCCGATGTAAATTTTTTGTCTGGCTAGTGTTTAAATAGCATTGTAGCTTCGAGTTCTTCAGTAGTTTTTTGATGTTTTCATTTTATTCTGGATCTTGAATAACATCGGGTTTTGAACCTACATCCATCTGTCATAAAATCTTTCAGTTGAGGTTTATATTATTATATCCTCAACTGAATTCTGTAGTTGTTGTTGCTCATCTGCAACTGTATTGGTAAAAAAGAGTTTCACACGTAAGCCATCTTTTGACAACTCAGCCAGTCACGTAGACACAGGAAAATGCGATAGCTGGACGTGACTCCTTTAAGAGATACGGTACAAAGAGGCACAGTTCAGTAAACCACGAACTTATCAGCCACGGGAAACTCAACTTGATCAAAACGGGAAGAGGCACAGTCAGAATGAATCTAGACAAAGCTACGAGCAAATTCAGGGACCCACAATTGATTACTCGAACGTTATGTAACTGAACCCCAATTACCGTTATCCTTTGTAACGCCTCATTAATGTCATAATTAGTCATTAATGAGTAACCATAGCAAGAGTCGTACGTTATAAGAATCTCCTATATAAGGGAGGAGAATACAGCTTGTAAAGGCATCTGATTCTCGAATACAATCAACGTCGATCTTTTATTTCTGCAATATTTTTTATTATTCATTTTTCCCATTATCTCGATTATCAGTAACCCATATTCATCTTAAAAATAATCTTCAGTCAAAGTGTCTAATTCTTTGGTTAAACAAATTGGTTCCGTTACCGGGAAACTGATAATCTTTGTTTACTTTCCAAGTTATATCCTTTGAATTATGTCAAACCCAAACGACAACAACCAACAAAGAAGTGGAACCCCAGTTCCATCGCCTTTAGGAACCCCACATGGTTCGAGGGAACAATCCCCAGAAATATCCAATAACAACAATGGTAATAATGATCAAACTGTGGAACAAGATCGTGTAAAGCAAATGATTGCAGAGTATGTGAGCCAAGCTTTGCAAGAATTTGCGAGAGCATTACCGGCAGCGTTGCCTACACCGCCGACGCCACCTCCCAATAGCACCATCACCATGCAAAATCCTCAATCTGGGTTGGAAAACTCAGGAAGAGGAGATACTCCTAATGAATCTCTCCAAACGAGACCAGGTATATCTAATAACTCAAAATTACAAAATTTACTGCGAACCATGCAGAAACAGATGAAGGAGCAGAATGATCACATCGAATAAATTCCTGGTGTACCACCTGTCATCAAAGGCATCGATGTTGATAGATATTCTCAACAACCTTGGAAGCGAAGTGCGGCATCTTTGCCTATACCCAAGAAGTTTAAAATGCCTGATATTCCCAAATATGATGGAACAACTGACCCCCGCGACCATGTGACTGCTTTCACTACTGGGGTAAAAGGCAGCGACTTAACGAAACAAGAGATTGCATTAGTCCTGGTCAAAAAATTTGGGGAAATACTTACTAGAGGGGCTCTAACCTGGTATTCTCTTCTCCCTGAAAATTCTATTGACTCTTTTGCTGAGCTTGCAGATTCGTTTATAAAAGCACACTCTGGTGCACAAAAAGTTGAGAAGAGAATGGAAGACATATTCAAAATAAAACAAGGAGACACGGAACTACTCCGTGAGTTTGTAGACAGGTTTCAACGAGAAAGAATGCAGTTACCCAGGGTGCCTGATAATTGGGAAGCCATGGCATTTGCAAGCAACTTGAACGATAAAAGCTCAGAAGCCACCAGGCGACTTAAGGAGAATCTAAGAGAATCCACAACATGGAACGATGTATATAACAGGTACAGTATTAAACTCAGAATAGAAGAAGATATCATTGCTCGCTCGAGAGATGAAGATCATTCCAAATCCAGACGTCGTGAATCAGATAGAAGATCATGTAAAAACAGGTATGATCCTTACTTAGGACCCTCGGGACGTGATATCCGCCCCAGGTTCGAAAACACTAGGTCGGACTATAGACCACAAGGAAGAGATGTAGTCTCATCCTCGTCTAGATCTAGAAAAGATCGAGATGAATGTCCTAGAGGTAGTACTCAAATTGGGGATCATACCTTTAGTGTAAGTATTACTGAACTTGTCTCAATATTTAAGAACATGGGAGACAAGGTTAAGTGGCCCAAAGAGATGCGGTCAAATCCAAGTTGAAGAAACCCAGATCACTGGTGTGAATTTCACAACGATCATGGGCACAAAACTGCGGATTGCAGATTTTTACAAGGTGAAGTAGAAAATTTGTTAAAACAGGGCTATTTAACAGAATTGTTTAGTGATAAAGGTAAACATGCATACATGAGGAACAGGCAGGAGCCCCCGAAACCTCCTTCTCCAAAATGAACCGTTAACGTAATACACGAGGGTGAAGAAGTAAACGGAGTGATTTGCAAAACAACCAAAAATTTCAAAATTACACACGGGAAACGTGCTCGTGGAGAAGACGATATAACCTTCGATGATGCAGATAGCATCGGATTAATGCTTCCGCATAACGATGCTCTGGTAATATCTTTACTTATACATGACACTAACGTAAAAAGAGTGTTGATTGATCCAGGCAGTTCAGTCAATATCATTTTGCTAAGAGTCGTGGAGGAAATGCTACTGGGAAATCAAGTAATCCTAAAAGCACGAGCCATATCAGGGTTTGATAACTCGACAATTATAACAAAAGGAGAAATTGAGCTTAGCACTTATGCTGAGGGGGTGATCAAAAGAGCTAGGTTCCAAGTCATCAATACTCACATGGATTATAACGTGATCATTGGAAGACCATGGATCCATGACATGAAAGCGATACCCTCCATGTTGCATCAGGTAATTAAATTTCCCTCTGAATGGGGGATTCAAAAAATCAAAGGAGATCAACAGACCGCAAAAAATATAAATTATGTGGTACACTACAACAAGAAAATAGAGGTGGAAGAATTATGAGATAAGGAAATCTCCCAAGCAGGTATCACCACCCAAACAGGCATGGAAGAAATTATTGCTCAAATAGGTACGAAAGGTATTATTGCTGAAACAGGTACAAAAGAAAATACATACGAGAAGGAAAATCAAGTTACCATGGAAGGTATACTATACCACACAGAAATAGATTCCAGACCGGACGTCATTCGTGAACCGGAGGAAGATGAGCATATCAAAACAACTACGGAAGAGCTCGAAGCTGTTCCATTATCCGAACAAAAGCCTGAGCAGAAAATATATATAGGCACGAGGCTAGAATCCGCTCGAAGAGGTAAGTTGATTGATTATTTAAAGGCTAACGCAGACTGATTTGCGTGATCTCACTCAGATATGACAGGCATTCCACCAAAAGTGATGACTCATANTGGAGCCACCTATCAAAGGTTAGTGACCAAGATGTTCCAAGAACATCTGGGAAAAACGATGGAGGTTTACATTGATGACATGTTGGTAAAATCAACACAAGCACAAGACCATTTCCAACACCTCTCTACTGCTTTTAATATTTTATGCATGTATAATATGAAGTTAAATCCAGAGAAATGCACTTTTGGAGTGCAATCAGGCAAATTTTTGGGTTTTCTTGTATCAAACAGATGAATAGAGGTAAAGGCCGCTCAAATTAAAGCCATAAAGGAAATACTTGACGTCTTAACAAATAAAAAGGAAGTTCAAAGACTGACAGGGAGAATAACAACTTTGGGTAGGTTTATTTCTAGATCTTACGAAGAAAGTTTTAAATTCTTCTCAGTTTTCAAAAAGCATAATCAGTTCGATTGGACTGAAGAATCTCGGCAAGCCCTCAAGAACCTGAAGATTTATCTATCGAAACCACCACTGCTTTCAAAGCCAAAAGAAGGGGAAATATTGTACATCTACCTGGATGTCATAGAAATTGCTATAAGTGCAGTATTGGTAAGAGAAGAAAAAGGTAAACAATCACCAATATATTATGTAAGTAAAACTTTGCTAGATGCTAAGACTAGATATCCACATCTGGAAAAGTTAGCCTTAGATTTAATAATGACATCTAGAAAATTATGACCCTATTTTCAATGTCACCCAATCACTATTGTGACCTCATATCCTTTAAGAAATATTTTGTATAAACAAGAATTGTCAGGAAGATTAGCCAAGTGGGCCATAGAATTAAGTGAGCATGAGATATCTATCAACCTAGGACTGCAATTAAGTCTCAAATACTAGCTGATTTTGTTGCTGACTTTAGTAATAGCATTGTACCTGAAGTAGAAAAAGAGTTACAACTCTTTAACGGTGCTAATCCAGGCCTATGGACCTTGTTCACCGATGGTTCTTCAAATATAAAAGGTGCCGGCTTAGGCATAGTCTTAATATCACCCACGGGTGAAAAGACACGGCAAGCTATCAAGTGTTATCCTATAACTAACAATGAAGCAGAGTACGAAGCTGTTATTGCAGGGCTTGAACTCGCACGAGAGATCTCAATCGAGCAAATTGTGATCAACAGCGACTCCCAACTGGTAGTAAATCAGATACAGGGGACTTACATCGCTCGAGAGACTAGAATGCAACAGTATCTTGAAAAAGCACGAGAGCTCGTGAGACAATTCAAAACATGGAAGGTAGTGTAAATACCTAGAGAGGAAAATGCAGAGGCATATGCATTAGCTAACCTCGCAGCAGTCACGGAAGTAACGAACAAAGACAATACAATTGTCGTTCAATTATTTCATTCAATAATAGACCAGGACAGGAATGAGGTAACTTTCAACAACCTAACCTAGGACTGGAGAAACGAAATTTTTAATTTTTTGTAGAATGGCACCGTACCTGAAGACCGGAAAGCGGCTTAAGCACTACGCCGCAAAGTTGCATGGTACTGCCTTATTCGCAACTTAATTTATTGCAAGATGTTCGGAGGACCCCTAGCTAAATGCCTTGGACCTAACTAAACAAAATTTTAGATGAAAGAAATCCACGAAGGACACTGTGGAAATCACTCAGGGGCGAGATCCTTAGTGAAAACACTAATCAGAGCCGGATACTATTGGCCTAATATGAAAAAGGAAGTCGAGAATTTTGTATCCAAATGTGACAGATGCCAAAGGTTTGCCAATAACATGCATCGACCAGTGGAATTATTACATCCAATAATATCCCCATGGCCTTTCATGAAATGGGGTATGGACATAGTAGGACCTCTTCCCACAACTAAAAGACAGGTATGGTTTTTACTCGTACTAACCGACTATTTTACAAAATAGGTAGAGGCATAAGCGTTCAAACAATATAATATGTTTCTTTGGAATACCAAAGGAGATCGTGTGTGATAATGGCCCACAATTCATAGGCTCACAAATCGCAGAATTCTTCGAAAGTTGGCAAATCAAGCGGATCATCTCAACGTCGTACCACCCCGTGGCTAATGGTCAAGCTGAGTCAACGAATAAGGTCATCATCAACAATCTAAAAATGTGGCTGGATAAAGCCAAAGGAAACTGGCCTGATGAGTTACCAGCGGTACTATGGGCATACAGAACAACTTCAAAAATAGCCACGGGAGAAACTCCGTTCGCACTTGTTTATGGCTCAGAAGCCTTAATACCAGTGGAGATTGGAGAACCAAGCATAAGGTTCTCAACAACAATGGAAGGTGAAAACGATGATGAATTAAGGACCAACCTGCAACTGCTCGAACCACGGAGAGAAGCAACATTAATACGCATGGCAGCTCAAAAACAAATAATAGAGCGTTATTACAACCGTAAAGCTCATCTCAGGTACTTTAAAATTGGGGACTTCGTCCTCAAAAAAGTCTTTCAATCAACAAAAGAAGCAAGTGCAGGAAAGCTAAATCCAAACTGGGAAGGACCTTACAAAATCCGAGGCATAGCTGGGAAAGGCGCCTATGAGTTGGAAGCTATGGACGGCAGAGTTCTACCAACAAGTTGGAACGCCATCCATCTGAAGAAGTATTACTTCTAAAAGAAAAGAATACCCACCGTTAGGTATTACACGTTCGATTTTATTTTGAACATTTAAAAAAATTTACTAACTTTTTTAGATGATAGGCATAAAGCTAACCCATCACCAGATGATGATATTAGACCTACAAACACACGAGGAAATAACACAATTCCCAGTCTAGGGTTACACTTTCTGATGGACGTTTTAAAAAGGTTAAGCAGTCATCATCTAAAAAACT